>JASAMY010002615.1:0-50562 GCA_030248085.1 Paralinhomoeus sp. GSCO2_6
CGTAACACCGTATAACCTAGAATAAGTACCTACCGTATAACATGAGAGCGGGTGGGTAGCTCAGTGGTAAGGCGTCGTGGTCGGGGGTTCAACTCCTTTCCACCGAGGTCACTGAATCACTAATCCCCTTGGGCAGTAAGAATGCTCTCATTGCCCACAGTGTAGGGCGGCTCCGCCCGAAATGCGTGCCCTCGCTGACGAAGAAGAACGACGCTGTTGTGCAACAGGGATATTCGCCCTTGGCACTTCCCCAGTATCTGACGGTGCCTACGCCTCCAGTGTGTTGGGAATAGGCCAATAAAATTGTTTTTAGTTGTTTAATAAGTCCCCCCGCCCTCCCAGAGAGTCGAGACCTTCCGAAATCTGATTAGCACCCCTGGGGAGGGACGCTTACCATAAGCTTTATCGTGTGAATTTCCAAGACCCCGATGACTACCGTTCTCCACCCCTTATAATAAGCGCCCCCCCCAAAAGGGCTTCCTAAATGGTAGGGCGATCAGGGAGTTTCAACAAGCGACTCGCAAAAATCACTTCTGGAAACTTGTTGGGACTGCGTTTAGAGTATGGCCGAGCTGAAGTCTATTTTCGTGGAGATTGCAGCGGCATGCAGCGACGACGCTGCTGGGACGACGCGCCCTTCGATGAATTGGTGGCGCTGGTGCGTGCGTCCCTATGCCACTGTTTTCATCATCACGCGTACACAAATAGCAATGTCTTTGAAGTTTGAATCTGTCTGCTTACAGCTGCGACTCCAATAATAGGCGATGTGGGACGACGGCATGTGTCGCAAAGTACTGTAGTCGGTGGGCAGCCGATGACCTAGGTAATATTGCAGAGAATTTGCCTCCCGAAGTTGCGCAACATGGCTCCCCCTACCACTCCCCCCTGTTAAAAAAAACGCAACAATACACAAACCTGCCCTTTAAATTTTTATTTAAAAATTAAGAAGCATGTCGAAAAGTGTGCTTTAGCATAGGACCGGGGCGCTTCATTCTTTGAGCGGAGTTGTGTTGTTGTAATTGTGTCGTTCTACACCCACTTTTGAGCCCGTGTGATCGCCGCTGGTTCCAGTACAGGCGTTTTTCGATTGGTCCGCGCTCGACCGTTTTAGCAGCGACGCTGCCGACAAGCCACGAGCGCCGTCTCATCCATCTGACAATTGCAGTAAAAATATGTCACCGGAGCTCGTGAATCCGTGTTGGTTCAGTTTTTTTTGTGGGGAGTGACTTGTGGGCATCCAAGTAGCAGTAGCGCGCTTCAGACTTCAAGATCATGCAGGCCCATACAAAGGGAATGCTCGAGGCGCTGCAGCAATCGCGTGCTCGCTACGTGGAGAGCGCCCCCGGACGCTGCCTGGACATTCTTCCCTCAGAGACAGTCGTGGTACCTATTCTGTTTGTCCCCTAAGTGTTCCAAATGCGTACTGCGAATTCCATTAATTTTCGGTTGATTGATTGAGACTGATTGCTTGATGCTTGCTATATAATTTTACCGACAGAAAGGCCTTGCCTCGTCAGAAATCAGAATGTCAACGGTCGTTCGTTAAGGCTGACTCTGTAAACCAGATCCAAGAGTTGGCGAAACACTTGGTTTCGAACACTTCTGGGTGGTCGTCCTTTGTGCGTCAAATGGAAACGTTTACTCAGTCTGTCATGTGTGATCTTCCCCAAGCTTGTGGCGTCCCAATCGCATGCACGCAGAAAACTGGGCAAAGTGGAGTCATTCTGAAAGAAAAATACGAATTGTCGAATGGAATGGAGTACAAGAGATGCGCTTGTCTCGACACCCCACCAACAGCTGCGACTGCAACGACCAAAGTCGCTGAAATGGTGTCTACGACTACGACAGAGAGAAGCAACAGAGCTGACGGAAAATGATCGGTTTTGAGCAAGCTCCGTAGACTTTTTTATTGCCACTGTCATGCCACTGGTTATCGAGAACCGAGATTGGTACTCAAGTGGTCCATCTGCCACAAATACTGTAAACAAAATAATTGTCCCCCTCCCCCCCCCCCCATAACACCCTCCCAATACCGCTTTGCGTTTATTACCTCCCCTCAAAACATGCATGGTTTGGGGCACAGCGTGAGCGTCATTGTGTTTTTGCTGTCTTTCGCCAAATGCTAGGGCATGAAATCGTAGAATCTTAAGCCGACAGCAGCGAATGACAAACGATTAGCTTGTGGGTTATAAAATCGACATGCACAGTACATTCAGAAAACGACGAGGTTATGGTACTACACCTGTCCAAATAAGCAAGCTTGTACGGGCGTTGTAGTCGCACAAGTTCGCATTCGAGAAATATCGCATTCTGGATTCTCTACTGCTGGCTTTACGAATCCTGTGTGTTTTAGACGTTGATTGAGCCACTTGGAGACTTGCCGGTGATGGTCCGATCAGGTGATGGTGATGGTCCGCCGCCAGGACGAATAGACACCTCGTCGAGTAGACTCGACAGTCTGCGATTGATACGACGCTAGAACGCACGCACGCACGCACGCACGCACGCACGCACGCACGCACGCACGCACGCACGCACGCACGCACGCATTTGATCACCTTTCCGGCAAGACAAAAACGTTCGAATGCTTGATGGCGAGCAGCCTCTGACGGACTTCCTTCTGCAGCTTAGCTGAGGCGACTTGTCAGCGCAGGTTCGTCTGCCTGTCTGCGTAGCTGAAATGAATTCTCTTGGGGTACGGGTTTGCCTCGTGAGTTTGCATCTTGCGAAGCTCCGCGCTGCCGCCATTGCTGAGGTGATGACTCAGCGCCCGGTTGGAGCTCGATTTGCACGCCTTCGACAGGGCGACTTGCAGCAGCTCCGTTTGGTGGATGGCCGTTCTGGAAAGAATCCGACAGTTCATTCGCATGGGGCAGCGATGGCTGTGCACCGCTTTCTCCGATGTCGTTGTTCCTTCCTCACTTTTTCTTGACGACCGTTCTTCTGATGAACTTGGGCCCCAGCAGCAGCAGTGGATAGTCAGTGCAGCTGTTGAGCAGTATCATCCAGTTTCCGACGATGATGAGACTGTAGAACATGGCGCCCTTGTCCTGAAGTGTGCATGCATTGAGCGCTAGCGAGCACAAATGCCAGTCCACCTCTCCGAAGCTGCGCATCTCCCAGAGATCGATGAACAGCGTGCACACGCGCAGCGTCAGGAACTTCGCCATATAAAGACGGTTGATCCATCTGTGCGAAACTGCAGCTGCGGTCTAAAGACAAAGGTGGGTCCAAAGAAAACGACACTTTACTTAATGTGTAATCATGCAGAGATGCATGCCTAGTGCGGAATGTAGACACGCGTTTTCAAGCACACTATCAGTGTAAACTGCACACTTCACTTGTACCGGCGAATCGGAGTGCGTGGCGTATACGCACTCGCGTGCGTGGCTGTGCACTCTCTGCAGTCTCGTCCGTCGGCCACGGTGTATTCGACAGTTCGCGCGGCCTTGACGTGCGTTTGTTTCTGCTTCCACAGTTTGCGACGTGACAGTTTGGAGTCCGTCAGAGATTGTTCTACGCGTGCACCAGTGTTTTGCGATCGTGTTTTATCCGTTGTTTAGCGTTTTCGGCAAGCAAAGTTGATGGCAATGGAACTATGAAATAAAGGATGAAGAACGCTGCACCGAACTATTACTGTTAATTTTTCATTACCGTAGAACGCACGACAACCCTCCCCCCCCCTCCCCCAGCCACACACACACACACCACTACGACCGACCTTCTGTGCCGCGCGGCGGACGTTCTAAGTTCAGCGCAGCCTGACTGCCCCGCTGATAAGCCGCTATCAGCCGACCACCCCAACCAAAGCTCAAAGTGCGAGCCAGTCCAGCCAAACAATCGCGGACTGTGCATCTTCTGCGTGCCTTCAAACAGTGCTTCAATTTCGTCATGAGCCGCCAGCTAGGCTTGCTGAACGGCCACCACGCCGCGAACGGCGCTGGCAGCCGCGTCCACACTTCGGCAGCTCAACGCCAGCGGTGCTACCTTTGCGACCAGCCGCGTCCATCCTGGACGCTTCTCTCCGACTTCTCAGAAACCATCTGCCGCGGCTGCGTCAACTATGAGGGCTCTGCGCGCATCGAGCCCCTGCTGGATCAGGTGCGCCACACGAAGAGAGCGCAAAGCGTCCTCACAATCGAGCGTGTCGGGCGGAAGGCGACTGGCGCTCCACATCAGCATCAGCAACGGCATCATCATCATCAGCAGCAGCAGCACGCCGACTTGCACGATAGGCAGGCGGCGTCGGCTGGCGCACACATTGGCCTCAGCGTGCCGACGCAAAGTCAGCACGAGCGCGGCCTGTTCGCCGGTCGCGTACGCCTCGATCCGGACGCGCAGCCGCGCCTGCTGACGCCCACAAGCGCCGCCTACTCGCTGCCCGGCTCGCGGCCCAGTACGCTCCAGGAGCTGCAGGCGCTGAACGCGCTCACGATGGCCGGCCTGACGCACGGCCCTCTGTCCGCCGCAGCCCCAGCCGCCTGCCTGCCCATTGACAGTCTGTCGGCGCTCGCGTTCCCGCAGCTCGGCAACTCGGCCTCGGCGCTGGCCACGATGCGTCTCAACAGCAGCCTGCTCTATACGCGTCCCAGCTCCGTCTCCCCACGCCAGAGAAAGCGGATCGCCCATCCCGCGAGCGAGGATGCTGACAAGCTGAACAGGAAGCAAGTCAAGGTCGACATTAAACAGGGTTGGTTGCTGCTTAGGTTCCATAAATTCATGTAATCATGCGTAGTCATGCCGCCGGTACAGTGTACATGCGCAGTGCAGAAAGAATGTCGACACGCCTTTTGTAAGCGCAGTATCAGTAAAACTGCGCACTTCACTTGGTGGGGCCGGGGGGGGGGTTACCCGAGTACTATTGCTGCACGAAGTGAGCGCTGCTAATTTGACTGCTCCACTCCTCTTCATTTTTCCCTGTCTCTTGGCGCCTATATTTTCAATCTTTTCACTAAGCTACCCCCTACTTTACTTCTTTCTTTACTCTTCCCTTTTTCTTTCTTCTTTTCAGTGCTTGCTCTTGACAAAGGCAACACAACACAAGACCTTCACACCGACACCACAACTTCCCCCCTAGCGAACACAAATACCTTAATTACACTCCCCCACTCTCACAACTTTTACATTTCATCACACACCAATTTTTTTTATTTTTCCCACACACTAAATAAACCTTATTTTTATTTTCTATGCTCATTAGTGGTCCCACGACACTAACTCCTCTCCCACAGCACATTCCAACCCCCCACTCCGACCCTCCAACACGCACACACACACACATGATCTGTTCTCCGCTCTCTTTGTATCACGCTTATCTTGTTCGCTTCCTTCTTCTGCCGCCCCAACTACCCCTCCCTCTCTTTCTTCTTTCCCCCCTTTCGGCCGCCGGCTAGCTGCCGCTCGCTTCTTCTACTCTCCCTGCCGCCTTCTCTTTTCCCTCTCTCGCCTCTCCCCCCCGCCCCCTCTCGCTCGTCGTTCCCGCGCTCGCGCTCGCCCCGTACCCTCTGCTCTGTCGTCAGCCGCGCCTCCCGCCTCTCGCCCCCCCCCCCGCCCCCTCCCCTCCCCCCCTCCCCCCCTCGCCCCCTTCCAGTGCACAGATCCCTCCCCACCCCTTCCGTCTCTGCGTCGCGTTCCCTTCCCTCCTCCCAGCCCATTTCTTTATCCTTCTCCGCTCTCCCCCCCCTCTCCCCCTCTCCCCCTCTTCTCCGACTCCGCCGCTCTCGCGCCCCGGCCGCTCGGTCTCCCTTCCTCTACCCCCTCCTATTCCTCGCCCCCGGAGGCGGCATATTTTAAGTTCTCCCTTTTCTGACCCCCCCCGCGCCCACACTATCCCTCTACTCTCCCCCCTTTGCGTCCCCCCCACATTATCGATTTTTTTTTCTTATCTTTTGCCCCCCACCACAACTCCCCACCCCTCTTCCTCCCTTTGTTCCCCCCCGTCGTTCCCGCCCTTCTCCCCACCCCACCGCCGCTATTCAGCGCGCCTGCCCCCACCCCTCCCCCACCTGCCCCCCCTCTGCGCCGCTATACTCCCCCCCACACGCTCCAGGCTGCACGCCCAGCCCGCCACGACGGCCCTGCCCCCCTGCCCGCGACGCGCCCCGCACCCGCCCACCTTCCGCGACTCTCGTCACGTTCTCCAGCCGCCTCACCCCGCTACCTACGTCGTCACCCCTCCCAACCCTTCCCCCTCGACCACACACACCCCGTACCCCCTCTCACCCCCACACCCCCCACACCCACACCACCACCACAAATTCCTACAACACTCTCACAAAACCCATTCCCCCCCCCCAACCTCCCCAAGTGCCCCCAGGGCCAAGCCTTCACCGCCCCTTCCACCCGCACCCCCCCAACCCCGCTTCCCCGCCCTCCCCTCCGTCCACACTCCCACTTCCCCCCTTCTCTTCCCATCGCGTCGCGTCTATGGTCGTCTTTCTTTTTTTTTTTTCTTAAATTTCAAGACCGCCGACTCACACCCCGCCGCCGACTAACCGGGCCGCGGGCCGCGCGGGCGTTTTCCCCCCCCCCCGCTTCCGCCGCCGCGCCACTATGAAAGCGTCTCTAAGCAGCTTATACAACTTGCGCACACACGCAGCACTTCTTGTACTACCAGGCGCAGGAGCAGGGCGCGAAACTGAGCCTGCTAGTAGCCAAGCAGCGGCGCCATCGAAAAGAAAACCGCGATAAGACGCGGCTGAAAGCGTTGACTACCTATAGGTTGCAAAGCCCGGCTCAAGACAAGAGCGTTGTTCGCAGCAGACATGAAAGCGCAGCGCCCCGATGAGATCGATGGAGGCGCGAGCACGTTCGACGACCTGTTGAAGGACGTGGGCCACTTTGGTCGCTGGCAGTGGCAGGTTCTCGCATGGATGGCCGCGTACCAGTTCTTTGGTGGTATGATTAATGCTGCGGTCACCATGTACCAGATCACACCGGAATTTCACTGCGACGTCGGCTTTGCAAACGACAGCCAGTGGACGATCGAGCAAAAGCTCCGACTGAGGCATGTTGCGCATTATTGCATAACTGTGCGATAAAACCTCGCCCCCTGGGCGCTCATTAGAGAGGGAGCGTTCGTTTTTCCAACCCACCCTTCACCCTGGGCGTTCATTGAGGGGGGGGGGGCGATCATTGGAAGGGGGGGGGGGCGTTTCTTAGAGGATTTACAGTATGCACACGGAATGGCATTGCTCAGCTCGGTGGTCCATTATGGAACCTACTATTTTCCACAGGCGCTAAGTTGAAAGGGCGCTAAAGGCGCAAATTACCTACGCTAATGCTGGACTAATGCTGCTAATGCTCCAATCCAACGTGACTCGACTAAAGCGAAATGTGTAGCTTTTAATTCCACATTTATTCCAGCAAAAAGATTAGATTTCGGGATAGTATTCTGGGTACAGGGTGCACATGTGTTTGAAAATAGCTGGCACTCATAGGCAGGACGGACCTGGCCCCACCTGTATATATTGTTGTGTGTTGCGTAAGGTGCAACGTTATTGCAGCTCACCGACAAAGAAAAGTATTTCTGGTGCTGCAGTGCTGGACCCATGCAGCTACTATCCTCTTCATGTAGAGTATTCGACTCTACCAGCAAATTTTACGCAGGCACTTGCGTTTGTCGTATCCAACCGAGGAAACACCACACAGACTTGTGGGGCGTGGATCTTTGACACTTCCAAGGATATGTCTGCAACAGCAGTTACAGATGTGGGTACAGATGCGTCAACTTTGGTTGCAACCTATGATACATACGACTTTGGTTTTTTGATTTTGATAAGTTTTTGTGAGTGGCGAGAAGTTGCAATCAGACAGCAAATTGGGCTCTACCTACAGCACACTAGGTACCTCTACACACTTACACTATAGGTACCTATAGTGGTAAATGGTAACAGTGCAGGCTTTCTGTGCAGCACTGCAGGTGCAGGAGTGCAGTGCATGTACAGGCTTTCTACAATGGGTCCGCTTTAGTACAAGCTGATTTGCGAGAACAAGCTCGGCCTTGAGTACAGTCAGAGTGCATTCTTTGCCGGTTGGTTCCTCGGCTGCATCGCCTCGGGTACTCTATCAGACAGAATTGGCAGAAAGCCAATCATCGTCGTCTTTGGCTGCGTCACGGCCGTTCTCGCCTACGCTCTGCCCTTCCTGCCGCACTTCTGGATGTTTCTCGTGTGCAGAGCGCTGTTGGCCTTCTTCCTCTTTGGAGCCGACGTTCTCACATTAGTGATGAGTGAGTTAAACACTTTATTTTGACCCCACCACCACGCAGCACCAAGGCCGTAAACAATCACGAAGATCGGGCGGGTCAGTACAGTATCACAACGACGTTGTTCTCTCGGGAGAGAGTGTGGGACGCCAACCCCACTGGATTTCGGGCCGAAGCCCTGAGGCCCCGCCCTACACAAAGGCGATGAGAGCGTTTCATCCTTCCGCCCAAGGGGATTAGTGACTCAGTGACCTCGGTGAAAGGCGCCGAGACGACGCCTTACCACTGGCCCACTACGCTCGCTTTCGAGTTAAATTACAATGAACATCGGATACGGATGCAGGCAGTGAGTTGGGAATTGTGGTCAGTTGACGACCTCCTTAAGTTTGCAGCACTGGAAGTTACCAGAACGGTGGATCGAAAGTGGGTGACCAATGTCATGTTCACATTCTATGGCTTTGGACTCATCGCGGTGCCTTGCGTGGCTTACTTTCTCAGAGATTGGAAGTGGATGCATCTCGCGTTAGCCGCTCCATCCATCGTGTGCTACGCGTATCCATGGTATATTTGCCTTCTGAAAATCCTCAAATAGTGACCGGAGTCGGAGCACAATACTTTCGATGTCTTTCCAACCCGGGCATACTGTTGGATTGGGGGTTTTACTTTTAAAGTTTCAGCCTCAAAATTTTTGGCGAATTTTGTTTTATTTTCAGTCAACATTTGCAAGTGGTTTACAGTTCAATATAGCCGACATGTCATGTAGACGCTATTGTGGTATATGTACCAAGTCAATAAATATTTTGCAAATCAAGGAGACATTCGTAAAATAATTGTTTAGGGCAATCCCAGAGTCGCCAAGATGGCTTCTCGCGACGGGAAAAATAGACAAAGCGGAACAAGTGTTAAATAGTGCAGCGAGGGTCAATGGAAAGCCTCCAGTTCAGAGATATCAGCTTGAGTTGGTAGCCAACAATATGAGTCCGACGATTACCAAGGTGGTTCATACTGCACAAAACTGCACTACTTACTGCACATGTACTCCTCTGAAATTTGCGCTTAGGAAACGATTCTTACCATCTTCACAATAACCAACTGCAAGCCGAAGTATCCGAAGCTTCTCGCGAGAACGCTCATCATGTTCTTTACCTGGTAACTTATCAAAACAAACGGAATATTACCAGTGGCATAGCGACGACTCGATTTCTGGGGGGAGTTCAATCTCGGCCAAATTCTCAATTTTGCAATTCTGTCGAATTCTGGCCCGGCCCCTGGTTAAGGCAAATTGTGTGTAAAGTCAGAAGCAGAGCGCTGCAGAGACACATGGTTGTGCTGTTGAAAGTTGCAGTTGCAGAACAGCACAGTGGGGCTTGTAGAAGACAAAATGGCGCCTTAGACCTTTTTTCAATCTGTATTGTATCACAAGCTCTGTACAGACTTCGAAAATATGTCGACTGCTTTGAAAAAGCCCCCAAAGCCCCCAAAGGCCCCAAAATGCATTGTTTGTACAGAAAACACAGGGCCATGGGCCATTTTTTAATTTGACGGAGCGGCTGGGAAAATCTTTAAAAAGTGACTGCCACAGAGGTACAAAATCGCATTCAAAAGATTGACTTTGTAAAAGTTTGGTGGGCAGTCAGTAAGTTGGGGGGAGGGACAATGGGAGCCCTCCCTTGCTCCTCCCTGGAGCTGCCACTGCTTGAGTTTAACATGCGATTTGCCTTAGCCAGGGACCGGGCCGAACCGGACCCATTAGAAAACAATAAAGGGGTCGGCTTTTCAGTTTACACACAGAATTTGCTTTAGCTGGGGACCGGGCCGGACCAGCACCAGACCCACAAAAAATTCAGGGTTGTTCTGCACTCCATTTAAAATAAAGATCAAAAGAAAAAAGTAAAAAGACATACATTTTCTGGTGTACATACTGCTTCACTTGAGCCATTAGATGGACGTGACGCAATTAATTAGATGGACATCGAATCAACATCCAAAACAAACCGAGTACGATTTGTTGATATCGCGAAAAAAATTAGGTGCGCCGTGGCCATGGTCTACTATGGAATCTTACTGAACATCTCCAGTTACAGCGGCGATAGATTCCTCAACCACCTAATTGGCGCCCTCATCGAAGTGCCCGCGCACCTGCTGCTGACCCCGCTGCTGCACTGGGGCCGGAAACGGTCCACGTTTCTTACCATCCTCATCACCGGCGTTGCACTCTTAATACTGCCTTGGATTAAGGACGATGGTATGGAGTACAGACGGTCACATGCGATCATACCTGTAACCGAAAATTGGACCGGGGGGGGGGGGTTCGAGCACTTTGGGGTGGGGGCTGGGGGAGTGGAATTCTGGAGGAGGGGCGATAGAAGAAGGAAAAAATAGGCACTTTTTGGTCGATTTATAGTCAAAAATACACTGCAAAAAACATAAAATAAGCATTTTTTAAAATTTCTGGGGGGGTGGGGTTTCGCACAAACCTGAAGGGGGAGGGGCGGGGTTGGGGGGGTGGGGGTGGGTAGGGTCGAAACCAACAGGTTGGGGACGGGAATCCACCCAACCCATCACCCACTTAAAGTTACCTACATATGCATGCGATTATGTGGCGCAGTGCCAATCAATTTTCACCATATCTAGTGCACACTGTGCGCTCACCGATGATTGCATCGTCATTCGTCTCCACCACAATTCAGGCAGTTGGCACTGGCTGCTCATTTCGACACTGATGATTGGGAAGCTGTGCGCGAGCGACGCTTTTGGCTTGCTCTACCCATACGCAAGGTAGGTATGTACGTACAGTGTTCCATGAATACAGCGCATGTGTCTAATTAGCATCAAGCATTAATTATAAAGCATTCCACCCAATTTATGACTTTCTCCTTGGTCGCTGTCTTATCCGTTACCATTAGGTTCTACAGTGTACGCACACGAACGCTATTAGGGTACCTACTGTTCTGTGTCATTCAGCGAGCTATATCCAACGGTGATTCGAGCGTCTAGTCTGGCCTGGAGTTCGTCTGCGGCTCGCGTCGGCGCCCTCGTCTCTCCGTACATCGCTTCCATCAGCAAATTCGTTTGTTGTTGCGCACACGCATGGGAACGGTTCATTCGCAGCCGCCCCTCTTGCGTACAGGACGCAGGTCTCAGCTGGACGACGGAAGTGATCTTTGGTGCAGTCGCACTCGCGACTGCCGCAGTTATTCTGGTGCTTCCAGAGACCAAGGGCGCGACCATGCCTGAGACGCTGGAGGAGGCGGACAAGATGGAGTACGAAACGTCCTAGTCTAGTGCTCTACATACAACGCCTATTACGCTTACAGTGCAGTCATTTTGTGGTTGTCTGAATTGTAGAGATGTTCTGGCCACTAGGAAGGCCTCTAGTGCACTAATGCTTTAGTGATAGAAAACCGGTGCTGCATCCAATTTCGGTTCCTCCCAATTTCGGTGCGCACCAAAACAGGGGAGCATCCAATTGTGGTGCGCACCACGATTGGACAGAGAGGGTCTGGCCAATTTGTGTGCCTGTGGTAGGCAACTAGGCATTGCACAGTGCTCTCAAGCTGTGAGGGCAGCATGGATTGGCAGCATGCAGAGATGAGAAGAATCGATAAGGCGCCATTTATGCTTCGCTCCGCTCTTAGGCTCCGCTCTTGTCCGCGCAGCAGATTACTCCGAGCGGAGCAAAAGGATTTAAAAGCTCGGGCTGCACGCATCAGATTTTTCAATCGAGACATTCAAGCCAAATTCAAATGTCTGCTCCGCGGAGCGCCGTCAAGCGTATTC
The DNA here is from genome assembly GCA_030248085.1 of Paralinhomoeus sp. GSCO2_6. Taxonomy (NCBI): domain Eukaryota; kingdom Metazoa; phylum Nematoda; class Chromadorea; order Monhysterida; family Linhomoeidae; genus Paralinhomoeus; species Paralinhomoeus sp. GSCO2_6. Next base: position 11,987 of record JASAMY010002615.1, read on the forward strand.
CAGCACTGTTGGAACATTTTTTGATTCACGGTATTGAAATCGGCTGTAAATTAAAAGTTTCCTTCGTTAGAGCTAAGAAAAATGGCAAAGAATAGTCCAGAGGTGGAGGAGGAGGAGGAGGAAGAATGGAAAGAGTGCGTAACCGACGCTGTCAGAGATCACTAGTGTCGCTGGAAAATGTCGTCCAAACAGCACAGTCGGCGAGACGCCAAGCCGAGCGCCTAGGCCGAATTCGCCTCGCAGCTGGTACCCGAGATTAGCTACACGAGAGTGCGGAACAGCGGCTTCTCGCCAATTCGTCGTTTATTTTTGTTTTTCAACTTGACGAAAAAAATGTAAACTAAAGAACTTTTTGACGACTGTCATTTTTAGACCCGATTTTACCAAATCGAGTGGAAGCGGTTGGAAATCGGTTTGGAGAGGCATTTCTGTTGGGCAAAGAGCAGCGTGACGCATAGGTTGACCTGAGGACCAGAGCGGGCGGGGGGGGCCTAGAGGAACACTGGGCAAAATAGCTCAGGATAAGGAATTCTGGAGTTCATAGGAGGTTTGCTGCGATGGGCGAACAGAACCGTCGCTGCTTTTCCGCCAAGCGAGAAAGCTCGCTCAAAGCCATTTGTTTTAATATTTTGTTCTTTTTGCTAGACAACTTATTTTCGACACTGACACCAAAAAAGGCGGTTCATTGTCGAACCGCTACACCGGTTGCGGGCTAATACGCCACTACAGCGGCTCACTGCTGCGCGGGAGTCGGCTCCCGCGGAGCTGCCTCCCGACCACGCTGCCCGGAGCAGAGCGGAGCGAAGTAAAGGGTGTTTTTATTTAAATTATCACGTTTCTTTTTTGAATAACTTTTGTTTCTTTTGTCGGATTGTTATGAAATTTGCAAAACTTATACTCAAGACTTTAGGATTTTGTCTAAAAAAAAGAATCGTCGAATTCGGTTGAGGATTCCAAGAGTTATGGCACTACAAATCAAATGTCTCGTTTTTGGGCAGATTTTACAAGCTTTACTGTTCGAATTGTGACTATCCAGTACTCTACGCCAAATTTCAAACGCCAAGCTTTGCTTTTGGTTGGCACGGGTTCGTCTAATCGGCGTTCAGTATTCTCTACTGCTGCTCGCTCGACTGAAACCTCTCCATCCGCCCTCCCCCCATTCCATTCCTCTCCCCATCCATTCCCCACAGCCTGCGGCCACGCCACTCCCTTCACTCCAATGCGGGCGCTAAAAACGAGACATTTGATTCGGAGCGCCATAACTCTTGGAATCCTCAACCGAATTCGACGATTCTTTTTTCAGACAAAATCCTAAGTCTTGAGTATAAGTGTTCCAAATTTTATAACAATCTGACAAAGGAAACAAAAGTTATTCAAAAAAGAAATGTGATAATAAAAAAAACACCCTTTATAAATGGCGCCTAAAGCTGGTGGGCGAAGCCAATCCAGACATGCACGCAAACTAACGGATCATATTTGCTCTCATTTGATTTGCATGATGGATTACAACATGCTCAATAAAATTGTTCGATAGCACAGAAAAGGAACTGGTAGGAACTAAATTTGGGTACAACACCGGCCCCTTGCTTACACAGTTGCTTCTTTGTGTGTATATCGGTGAGTCGGTTGGTGCACCACGAAGTATCTTTTACAATCCGTACAACTCGTGGCACGCTGATTGGTAATGACATATGGTATGTACAGGGCTTTTTTTATATGTCCCAACTTTATCGGCGAATAACTTGAGCTGTGATATGTAGGTCTTTTGGGCTGAAATTTCGAGAGAACGCAGGCACTTGCCATTTGTTGTCCTAAGATTTCAGTAAAATCCATCAACTTAGGTAAGCGATAGTTATGCCACTTTCAAGAGGAGGACGTTTTCGACGAAATTCCGTGCCGCTGAAATTGCGATTGCGCCTGCTGCGAGCGTCCCATTTGCACCAAACTTGGTGAAATTGCTGCTCACGTCGTCTTCAACCAACCGGAACGAAAATACGGTACTGTACACTTTTCGATTAAGCGCACATGCAGAATCAATGCGTGTGGTGGACGGAGCAGTACAATGGAAATGCGCAACTGTGTCATCATGCAGTGGGAACAGTGTTGGCCGCTTTTGCACCCAAACGTAACAAAATGCCGTAGACAGACAGAAGAGGAAAGGGTTCCGGGATATGATTGGTTATCGTATGTCTTCATCGCCCATCTTTCATCCCGTCTGTCTCTTCTGTAGTGTTTGGGGTGCGCGTCCCGCAACCTCTCTCGGCCTGTGTCTTGGCGTTGGGGCTCAGATAGCTGACCGACTTTTGGACAGTGCGGTTGATGAAATTTCAGGGATCGACAACAATGACGTGAGCAGCATTTTCACAAAATTTGATCCAAATGGGACGCTCGCAGCGGGCGCAATCGCGCTTTCAGCAAAAACGAAATTTTGTCAAAAACGTCTTCCTCTTGAAAGTGGCATAACTATTGCTTACCTACCATTTACCATTTTTGACTAAAAATTGACCAAAAATTGCCCATAGTTTCCTTCCCAGACCCCCCCCCCCCCCTCCGGATTTCGTATTTGGGGACAATCGCAATGCAATTAGAAATACATTTTTAGTTAAAAAATGCTTTTTGATTACAAATGTATTTTTTAACTAAGAAAGTAAACAAAGGACTTCTTGATTTATAAAAAAAACTGTTAAACAAGTCGGTAGACTTTTTTAGTTAAACAAAAAAAAAACAAAGAAAACGTCTTCAGACTTTTGGTGACATCGCTACCCATACGGGACTTTCACGGACTCTGCTTCAGCGCACACTTTACACTGCGCTGTGCAGCGTTCAGCCGCAGCGTGCTGCCATTCTTGTGTGGCTGTGCAGAATTGGACGTGCAAATCAATTTGCAAGATGCCAAACGCAGCGGTCGATTGTACAATGGGAGAGAGTACGCCTCTTGTCAATTGTGAGTACAGCAGTCACGTTCTTAGGCTCGTTGTAAGTTTCCCGTTAATTTAAAAAAAAGCAATATGCATGCCTGTTGCTGTTGTGGTTGGTTGTTCCGTGTCGGTAGTGCAAAATCTGAAGTTGGTTGTAATGTAAAAAGTTTAAAATGGTGCCGTCGTCCACGCAGACAATCAACGACCACAGTGTCTCTCGTACCTGTAAGTTGCAACCGGGTGGGGATAGTGATGGAAGTTTCGAAATATTTTGAAACGTGTGTAGCTTCCGTTTTAATAAAAACATCGACAATTCCGTTATCGTAGCATTATATGTAATAGCGTTTAAATATAGCTACACTGCGCGTGAGCGACAGAGGTGCATACAATCAGGCTTGAGTAAAAAAAAATCATTTTTTTTAATTAAAATTTAAAAAAAGTTTTTTTTTTTTATTAAATGTTCTCAGAGACCGTTTTGGATGTCAAATCAGTGTTGCAGAAGGTGTTTTAAGCTTAGTAGAGTGTCAATAACAGGCAACTAAGGCATTAAAAGCCTTTTGAAGCGCATTTTAATCAACTTTTTACTACTGATACCTAGGTTCTTTTAGTGAGTCGGACTACGACTATGACTATCCAGCCTTGGTTTGACAGCTTCCAGAACACCTCCAATAGTGCTAATCATGGTTATTTAGCTCATCCAGGCTGCTACTACCGTAATTCCCCCAATGAACGCCCTGGGCGCTCATTTTTTAAACCGACCCTCTACCCTGGGCGTTCATCGGCGGGGGGGGGGGGCGTTAATTTGGAGGGGGGGGGGGCGTTCATAAATTCAACCAGTAAATGGCGTTGCAACAATGCTGTGCAGGCCCAATAATCGTTAAACATGAAAATTGTACAGTTATTGGTGCAATTCGCCTTCTTCAGAGGCTAAACAAAAGCTGTTCTAGTGCGTACAGGCAATATGCAGGACCCAAACGTAGAATACAGCGTGACAGTACCTTTTTTTTGACAGTAAATCATTGCATAACTGTGTTCTATAGCACGCCCATGTGCGTTCATTGGAGAGTGGGCGTATATTTTTTCAACGTACCCTCTACACTGGGCGTTCATTGGATGGGGAGCGTTCTTTGGGGGGGGGGGACGTTCTTTGGAGGATTTAAGGTAAGTTGGTATATAGTGTTTAAACACACTAAAACCGTCGTTTTTGCCTATTTTTTTTAGCACTTTTCGGACGATTTTTGACAAAGTTTTTTTAATTTAAAAAGTTCCAGTTTATAAAAGGACTTTTTTAAAAAGAAAGCTTTTTTATTTTACCGAAGCCTGCATACAATAGAATAGACACATAGGTAGCAGGCCCATTCGTACAACTAATTCTGTAATGCCGATGTCGATCCCAACGCGAATGCGCACACAATGCATAGTGGGGTTCTTATCTCCCCGACCTGCAGGCTGTGCGCTCAGCAGACGGGCAGCTCGCCAATGCGACTGCAGCTAACTGCTAACTACGCGCTAATGTGACCTGACATGTCTGGTTTGGGCGCTCAATGCGTGGGTTCACATACTGGTCAAGGAAAGCCGCAGCAAGACAATGCACCGGTTTTTTCAACAAAATGTTAGACTAATTGTAGACAAATGTAGTAAAAATGTCAAATTAGCAATTAACATGGCTTAGCAAGGTCCGACCCTTGCTAAACAAACTCGTACTAACTGGTAGTTAAGCTAATCGCTTACCGTGACTTGGGATGCTTTGGGATGGATGTGGATTTTGGTTAAGTTAGACTAACTCGTCGTTAATATGGGTTCAGTAAGACTTTGGAAACGGTTCTAAATTTCCAGCGATTTCTCATCGTCGTCATCTAGTCTAGCGCTGAAGACGTTGAAGCGTTGATAAATTATGTTGTTTAAACCAGTGCATGGTATGCTGCTGCTTAGCAGGTCCACCGCAATAATAGTGACTGTAAACCATTCTTTCATTATGTTTTTTTTGCCAAAGAAAGTTCTTTCTAATGTTTTATTTACTTATATTTAATTCTAATTCTAATTTTATTCTATTTCTTAATAACCTTTTTAATTTTATTTAATTTGGAAAGTAATTAAATTCTATTTTTTGCGCATCCGTACATATGTTTGAGAGGTATTTCCCTCCCCCAAATCCGAGTCTTGATTTATCTAAGACACATACGTAGTGGTATCAGCTGTCAGTATCACTGCCAGCAGTATCACTGCCACCTACTATAGGTATGTACATACCATAAATTCTTCAATAGAGACCCCTCCAATAGTCCCCTGGGGGTTGAAGCAATGTATGTTGTGCCATGTGGCTTTTTCGCCACTCGTCAGTGCGGCGAGCTCATATACGGACGATAAATTTCGTAATGGTCTGTCCATCCGTTCATCCATCTCTCCATCTGTCCATTACCAACTGGTTCTCCTTTATTGGCTTGCCATTTTTGACATTTTGCTGACATTTTTTTTGAGCATTTTTAGGACCAGGCTGCAGATACCCTTTTTAGATTTATAAAAAGAAAAAACATTAAAAAAAATTAAAAAATGACTGATATTGCTGGGTCCTAGATAATGCGTGCTGAAGCACTGTGCCTTTGAATTTGACCATTCATTCTTTCGATTGCCTGGGTTGGATGAGCTTCTATCTGCTGCAATTTTTGGTTGCTTCCTCGGCGAAACGCTCATTCATTAATTACAAATACATAATCCAGCAATTTTAAGGTTAGGTAGGAATACAATTTATTAATTAAATTACTACCTTCTGCATCAGAATTGCTGTACTACGCGAGCATTTTGAAGGTTAGGTACTTCAACTTGGCTTCACTACACTGAAGATACATAGGCGAATTTTTGACATGAATCAGAAAAAAATGTTTGGTCATAGACTGCCTGTTGACCTCATTTGCATGACCTTGACGGTTGGTCGTCCCGGTCTCCCCCAGCGCGGTGGTTCGTGCATATGCTAGATGGCGCTGGTGCAATGCAAACTTTATTTGCTCATCACGTTTCTGTGTGCGCACAAACTGAGCACGCCATCAACATAAACGTTCCGTTTTCAGCGCAGGCTGGATGTAGGATGGGCTGCTTCAGTGTTCTTCACTCAAATTCTGGCTTTTAAAGCATTTGCAATGCGGTCTTTTGGCTTTTCTGTCAAAAGCAAGGATTTGTAGCATTTTGCAATGCAACCAACAACAGCGCATAATGTATTCAACAAAAGGAGACAATAACGGGGCGTCGTCGTATTATGGAAGCTTGTGCGGCGATTTCACCGATTCCAAAGGAATCGGCACTGCTAAGGAATTCCAGGAAGTGTACACCGTCCAATCCGTGGTAAAGCACAGAAATTTCGAATGAAAGGCAACAGGTTCAAATAAGTGTTTTTGAAGCGAGCTTGTTATGTTCAAAAATACAAAAAAAAGAGTAGTAGGTACATTTGTCGTGTATACACAGCTGCACCCACTTATGTATAACCGAAGTTTCGGCAAATCAACACTAAATGGGAAGAATCGGCAATTTTGACTGCGAAATGAACACTACCGTTCGAAACATTTTGGATGAAAGTATAGAGTCCCCTCCAATAGTGCCCCTGGTAAAGAGAGGTTGAAAGAATAGTGCCTTGTCGTAGCGATGTCACCAAAAAGTCTGAAGACTTTTTTGTTTTTTAATTTAATTAAAAATGTCGAACTACTTATTTAACACTTTTTTAACTTATTAAAAAGTCTACCAACTTATTTAACAGTTTTTTAATAAATTAAAAAAGTCTTTTGTTACTTTTTTAATTAAAAAAAAGTATATTTTTTTTATTAAAAATGTATTTTTGAATTGCATAGCGATTGTCCACAAATGAACCACTAGAAGGTGACATGGCTCGTATAGGAGGCTCAGACTGATCGTCCTCGAACTTGTCGCCATCCTCTGTCAGCAGCTGGTCAACTGCGAACGCGTCTGGATCCACACATTTCAGCTACTAATGTATTCCAGTTGGGGTTTGTATAGGAGGTTCACCTGATGATGCGCTTCTCTAAGTATTGGATAACTGGAATTTAGTAGGCGGCTGGCTATTGTGAGAGACGTTCCTGTCAATCACTTTGAACATCTCTCGCAAGTGGGAAATCACTGAAATTGCACCACAAAATTGAGCCATGCCATCATTTTAACGACAATCTAAATGCAGTGTCAAACTTCTTTGTACTACTTCGTCAAACTACTTATGCAAGGACTTCGTTCAGGGACAACTCAGACAGCAAATCGTGTAAAGTTTACAGTAAAAAAAATACTTTTTAAGAGTGTTGTTAAAAAAGTGTTAAAAATGTATTTGAAATACTTATTTAACTTATAATTTTTTAATTATAAAAGTAGAAGGACATATTTAACACTTTTTGTTTTTTAACTGTGCTTAAAAAAGTATTTTGACTTTTTTATTTTTAACTTTTACTTTTTGGTGACATCGCTACCTTGTCGCACTATTGAAGGATTTACGGTATGTATTTGTAGCTCACAATGTCCCTTTGTGTTCAGCAGAGCAGCCACCTCGCACAGCGTTCCTCTGCAGCACCAGATGTGCAGTCACGCTGCTCTGCTGGAGTCTTTGCTTCGCTTATTTCCTCAATTATGCTAATTTGAGCGTCTCAATTGTTTGCATGGTCAGTCAAGACGAACGTGGAACATACACTCGGAATGGGACCGAAATTCTTTCAAAGGTGACTTTAACTTTCTGTGAGTTCTGCAGCTACACAGCTACACAAACCGTTATCCAGGATGCACCATTTAATTGGTCCAAGCCCCTTCAAGGTCTCATATTGTCTTCCCTCTCTTTTGGCTACACACCAGCGCAGATTCCAGCATGTTCGTTTTTGAGATTTTTCATTATGAAATTACAGTTGCGCACACGGCACTCAGTCCCAGCCATACATGTAGCCGTGTTTTTTAAGTGGGGGGGGGAGGGTCGGAGACCATTCTCGGGGGTGTGTGGGGGGGGGGGGGTGGGTAAGCAGATTTGAAGAGGGAGGGGGTGTCAGAGGGTAAAGAAGTGGGTGGGTGGCAACCCCCCCCCCCCCCCCAACCCCCCCCCCAGTTACATGTATGGTCCCAGCACCTCACACAGAGTGCTTGTAAATAGCTGAGCAGACCAATTTGCAGCTCTGCTGTCTCAGCGAGTGGGTCTCAAGCGGTTCTGTCTTCTCGGCATGCTGGCCGCCGCGCTCTGCAATCTTCTGGGCCCCACGGCAGCCAATCTGTCCGCGTGGGCGCTGATGCTTCTCAGACTCATTACCGGTGTGACACTGGTGAGGGGGACACAGAGCATGACTGATGCGACGGATGGTCATAAAACGTATTAAGGAAAAATTTGCAGGTGGCTGCAAAAAAAAGGTGAATATGTGACGCTATTTTGTTAAAGTCCAGTTTGAAAAGAGGGGTATTAATCAAGGCACGCCTCAAGCCACTTACGCTTTGCAGCTGATCAACTTCAGTTTGAACAAACTGTGTATAAAAACTGAACCAAACCCAGCAACACGTCACATATTCGGCATTTTTTGTGCGAGCCATCCTCATTGAGCCAAAATGCAACAGCAATCATTTCACATCTGATCTCTCTCTGACAATGCGTTGCCATTGGCCATTACCAAGGACCTGGCACCGCCAAATTTCCTGGTTAAATAATCAGCACCCTGCTAACTTTTGTGACACTAGCCGCTTCAACTCAGGACTCCTGCTTGCAAAGTGTTCCAAAGTGGTTCAACATTTGTCTCATGAAATAAAATAATGTTGAGAATACGCACTTGTACAATGATGAATGACTGCAATGATGAAACTGCAAATTGTTGGAATGCATGTCAACCAAAGCCAATGCATGTCAACCAACGCATTTGCATGAATACTAAAGAATTGCTTGTAACACCCACTCTGTTTTAAATAAATTTCATATCAACACACCCATGACGTAAATTGGAGACATGCGCTGAGACTCATTTGCAGAAGTTTTGTTTTATTTTCTGTGGTGATGCTATGTGGCATGGGGGGAGGGGGGAGAGCATAGGCTTTTCGGTGTGTCTGTTTGTATGTGGTGTATGTTCAAAAACGTTTTGCTCTCGCAACTCAACACGAACAATCCGAAACACGCACAAAACGCGCACACAAAGAAGACCACGAACCGATGCAAGGGGGGGGGGGGAGGGGGGTGGAGAGAATGGGAGAGCCCGAAAATAGTATATCGCCCAGAGGCCCCCAATGGTCGAGTAGCTCAATGACCAATGGGGGGTTGGGGGCGAGAATAGGCAGAGATTGTTGCTATATCTGAGAAACCTTTCATCTCTTTTGTCGTTTGTCATTCATCATCAAAAACGTGCTCAGAAGTGATAAGGTATCAATATTTTCATGTCCTCAGTATTGACTCATCATCAATACAATGTGTCATAAAATCATGCTGCGAATGCTCAGTTTAAAAACAACAATGACGAATTTGTAAAGTGCTGCAGCAAAAGCCAAAGGAAGTCAACCAATGCAACCAATGCACTTCTGCAATACAGGAAAACATTTCACCCTTTTTGTTGCAACGCTTTATTCTTGCGTCATTACAACTCCAGTCATTACATTCGATAGTAAAAATTAGGCACTATACCATCTTGAGCAGACACACCATAAATCCCATATAGGCAGTGGGCTAATTGTTTTAATCAGCCCTTCAGAGTCAGCTAATAATAATTGGCTTTTTTGTAATCTGCATGCTTGCTCACATATGTTCATGCACCTTGATCTGCAGGCGCAAGGCCTTTGGACCTGGTCTAAGCTAGGATTGCGGTCAGACGCTTCCGATTCCATTTCAGCGCGCCGTGGGCGGGCGGTTTTCGGCGGGCTTGGGCTTGTTTCTTCCTTACGTCGTCGTTTTTTGGCAAAGCATATTGTTGCGTCCGCGTCCGCTGCGTCCGAAACATAAGCAAAGCCTAAGCCTAAGCCTAAGCGAAGCATAAGCCTAAGCCAAATCAAAGCCAAAGCATAAGCCTAAGCAAAGTCTGGACTAAGCCTAAGCAAAGCCTAAAATTAAGAAAGTTTTCATCGGATGCAGCAGCGGACGCGGACGCATGAAATGTTTTCAGCCGCTTTCTTTTTCGGGAAAATTGGGCCATTGGGCCATTGGGCCATTGGGCCAAGTTCATTGGGCCATTGGACCGGGCGAAACGCACCACAGTATTTTATTTATTACGTTTAATGCGTCAACATTCAGTGCTCAACGCCAACAAAAACTTAAACAATGCACCACTAAAACGCTAACACATACACGCACATGCGTGCATGCGCCCACTCGCGAGTCCGTGCGTGCGTGCGTGCGTGCGTGCGTGCTTGCGTGTGTCCGTGTCCATGTGTGTGTGTGCGTGCGTGCATGAGTGCGCGTGCGTGCGTGGGTGGGTGCGTCCATGTGTGTGTGCGTGTGTGCGTGCATGCGTGCGTGCGATCGAGCGTGCGCGTGCGTGCATGCACGTGTCCATGTCCATGTGCATGCGTGTGCGTGCGTGCGTGCCTGCATGCGTGCTTTTCGGCGTCCGTGTCTGCGAGCTTGGCGTGCGTGCGTGCGTGCATGTGCGTGTAATACAAGTTTTTATAGCGTTAACACCTGTAAAACAAAGTATTAAAATACTAAAAAGTTCAAAGTTTTTATAGCATAAACATGTGCAAAACAAAAAAGTTATAAACAAAGAAGTTACAAGTATTTTTGTGGCAGAGGTTTGATCCCAGGACCTCCAGAAAAGTAACGGACAGCATAACCACTACACCATTGATCTGTACGGAACTGTTTTCTAAACACTTCTGATAAGTCAGAAGCACCCATAAAATGTGGTGTATTATCATATAATTCAGGTATGTATATTTGCATAACGCATGGATTACGATAGCTTCAGTTGTGCCACTCTTATTTTGATGGTAAAATGTGCCAAGCAAGCTTCATACAAAATTTCAGCTCAAGCTCAATCCATCCAGCAGAACTTTGTGCTGCATTGCAGTCATACTACTGTAGAAAAGGATAATGCTATATCTTGTCATTACTGTAGCAGATTGGAAAACAAATGCCAGATTCGTGATCACCATGGTCGATTACACATATCCCAAGCAGATTTGACACTGAATTCTCAAATTCGATCAAGCGCAATTTGCATATTCAATCTGCCATATCTCGCGATTACGGTATCGCACTGAAAAACGGATGTTATATTCGTGATCAGCACGGTCGATTACATACGTCCCAAGCAGAATTGACACTGAATTCTCAAATTCGATCAAACACGTATGCAAAATTTGCGTAACTCACGGATTACGGTAGCTATCGCAAATCCGGCCCTTAAATGACGGTGAAGTTTCCCACGGCAGGTTCATACAAAATTTCAGCTCAATCCATCCAGTACAACTCTCTGCGCTGCGTTGCACACAGACAGACAGACAGACATTGTGCTTTAGTAATATAGATATACCTCATGGAAAAACACTGTATTAAGGAAAAATTTGCAGGTGGCTGCAAAAAAGGGGAATATGTGACTACCCTAGACAGTATTCAGCTTGAAAAGCAAACCATGGTATGCGAGCAATACTGAAGTCCATTTTGAAAAAAGATTGTATAAGAGCCTTACAGTGGAGCCCATTTTGAAAAACGATTGTATAACATCATTGAAGTGGAATGGAATGCAGCATACAATGGTATGACTCATCGACTTGCTTGTCACATATTCGGCGTTTTTAGCGCGAGCCACTTCATGGTTTGTCGGTTTTTCTTTCATGTGGACAACCCTTACAGGTATACACAGCAATAGTGGCACCTGCACATCAAGTTTCAGCTCAATGCATCTACCCTATAGCTCATTCTGTTGCATTGAGTTATTTGGGTGCAGTTTCTGTGCGCAAATTCAAATTTGACAACTCCCCCACTCTCCCCACCTCAAGTGGCACCTGCACACCAAGTTTCAGCCCAATGCATCCACCACACAGCTCAATCTGTTGCAATGAGTTATTTGGGTGCAGTTTCTGTGCGCAAATTCAAATTTGACAACTTCCCCACCATCCCCTGCTGTAGCATAGAATTACTGTTGTGGGTGGATTGGAAAACGAATGGCTGATTCGTGACCAGCATTGTCAATTACATATGTTCATATTGTTTTGCACCCCCAATTTACAATATTAGGGGCCATTTATACTTCGCTCCGCTCTGCTCCGCGCAGCAGATTACTCCGCGCGGAGCAAAAGTAATTTATACTCGCGCTGCGCGCATCAGATTTTCCAATCGAGACCTTCACGCCAAATTCAAATGTCTGCTCCGCGGAGCGCCGGCAAGCGTATTCCAGCACTGTTGGAATATTTTTTGATTCGCGGTATTGAAATCGGCTGAAAATTAAAAGGAGGCTAAGAATAATGGCAGACAATGGTCCAAAGATGACAGAAGAATGGAAAGAGTGCTTAACCGACGCTGTCAGAGATCACTAGTGTCGCTGGAAAATGTCGTCGAACTCCAAACAGCACACTCCGCGAGCCAAGCCGAACGCCTGCGCCGAAATCGCGCCGCAGCTGGGACCCGAGATTGGCTACACGAGATTGAGGAACAGCTGCTTCTCGCCAGTCAGTCGTTTTGTTTCTAACTTGACGGAAAAAAAATGATTAAATAACTTATTTATTTGTTATTTTTCAGGCCCGCTTTTGCCAATCCGAGCGGAAGGAGCTGTGGGAAATCGCTGACGAGAGGCGGCGGCGCGCAAACAGATCACCTTGCAATTTTGTTACGCAGATGAACTTCTTGAAGAAACGAAATGTCGTGATCCAGTGAGCTGTTTTTATTTGTCACAATTTTACGTTTCAATTGTTTCCAGACCAATTTTGACCTCTTGCAGCCCATATTTTGCCGAAAAACCCACCATTGTAAGTGAAAGGACAATGCAAAAATTCGACATCGCGAAACTTTCCGTCCCCCCCGCCACCCACAACCATAGGTGCCCTGCCCACGGAAACATACCTGTAACCGGGTCTGGAAGAGTGGGGGGGGGGTAGCTGGCCGATTTTGGGTGGGGGTCTCCAGAGCAAAAAGTGGGGGGGGGGGGTAGCTGGCCATTTTTTAATTATTTTCCAATATTTTGTTGTGGGGGGTGCTCCAAAAATGCAAAAAATGCGAAAATACAGCGTCCCAGGCTTGAGGTTCAGAAAATGAAATCCAGAGGGAGGGGGTTGGGGTCATTCCGAATGTCTTTTGAGATAGGGTATACCCCGCTACCCCCCCCCCCCCCCTCCAGAGCACGTCAGGGCATCCAGGGGAATCGCCAATTTTTTTAACAGCAGGAATAATTCGGGATTTCCAGGACACCTCCCAACCCAACCCCCCCACGCATTTCTGTGGGGTGCTACGAGACAAATCTGCGCGTCACTTAAATTGCCTCTAATCAGGTGGTTCAAAAGCTTCGGATTGGCGCCTTCGGCCTCGCAGTCCTCAGCAGCAGCGTTGACGTCATGCGGTCAAAAGCACCCCCACCAATAACCGTGACCGGGTTCTGGAGGGGGGATGTTTGATTTTTTTGATTTTTTGTTATGTCCCACACCCACAGTCCATGCGCCAGCAGTGTGTGTGTGTGCGTGTGTGCGTATAACGTTATTAGAGTTTTGACGATTTTAGGAGCAACAGTGGTCGACCACCGCTTGCGCAAGCCACAAGGTACCTGAATTACAGCAAAACGTGATTATAAAAGAAAGAAAAACAGATTTTGGGCGCTGCCGTTATTGAACCTGTGCCAGTGATCTGCGTGTTGTGCTTGTGACAATCGGTTGGCTTTCTCAGTTCTGCTGAGGCGCAAAACTCATGTGATGCATACGTGAACGTTGTTCTGAGAACAGGGGAGGGGGTCTGGGACTGGGGGCAGAGTGGGATGTGCGTCTAGAGAAACGACAAACGAGAAAGCTCGCTCAAGGTCATTAGTTTTAATATTTTTTTTCTGTTTTGCTTGGGTAGACGACACCACATTTTCGACACCGACCGATACTCAGAAAAAAATCGGTTTACTGCCGAACCGCCACACTGGTTGCTGGCTAGTACGCCACTACCGCGGCGCATTGCTGCGCGGGAGTCGGCTCCCGCGGAGCGGCCTCCCGACTACGCTGCGCGGAGCAGAGCGGAGCGAAGTATAAATGGCCCCTAAATTGTTCACAATTTCCATGTTCAATGTGCCGTATCTCGTGATTACGGTATCGCATTGGAAAACAAATGTGATATTCATGATCAGCACGGTCGATTACATGCATCCCAAGCAGATTTGACACAGAATACTAAAATTTGATCAAATGCAATTTGCATATTCAATGTGCCGTATATCGTGATTACGGTATCGCATTGGAAAACGAATGTGATATTCGTGATCAGCGTGGTCGATTACATATGTCCCAAGCAGATTTGACCTGAATTCCCACATGAAATGTCATTGCTATGGGTTACTGTATGGCGCAAATTCAAAATAATTTTTGAGTTGGCTATTTTTCAGCTATCACAGGCAACACCCGAAGCTGTAGCAAAAAGAATCAACTCAATCCAAGCAGCACAACGCTTGGGGTCGCGTTGCACACAGACAGACATTGTGCTTTAGTAATACTAGCCGCTTCAACTCAGGACTCCTGCTTGCAAAGTGCTCCAAAGTGGTTCAATATCAATATTTTCATGTTCTCAGTGATGACTCATCATCAATACAATGTGTCATAAAATCGTGCTGCGAATGCTCAGTTGAAAAGCAACAATGACGAATCTATAAAGTGCTGCAGCAAAAAGGCAAAGGAAGTCAACCAATGCAACCAATGCACTTCTGCAATACAGGAAAACGTTCCACCTTTTTTGGTGTAACTCTTTATTCAGGAATTACATACCAGTATCCTTCAATTGTACTAATTGGGGCAAAACGCAATTGTTGCGACCGCGTCCACTGCATCCAAAAATGTGAAGCCTAAGCCTAAGTGAAGCCTAAGCCTAAGCAAAGCCTAAGTGAAGCCTAAGCCTGAGCATAAACATATGCCTAAGCATAAGCCTGGACTAAGCCTAAGCAAAGCCTAAAATTATGAAAATGTTCATCAGATGCAGTGGACACAGTGGACGCTGATGCAACAACTGTTTGTAGCCCAAATTGGGCACTATACCATCTTGAGCAGACACACCATAACCCTAAATTAGCCACCTTGGGGCTAATTTTTCAAATTGGCCTATAGGAGGCAGCTACATTGTAATTGTACTGGGCTAATTATGGCAGGTCCTAATAATTGGTTTTACTTTGGGAATAGCTTACTATTTGCTTGAATTATGAGGTTATTTTCTTGATCAGCATGGTTGCTTACACTTGCCCAATCCATCCCGCACAATGCATATCATATCAATAAGGGGGACCCTTTTTGGGTGTCACTGGGTGTCACAATCCTGGGTGTCACCAGAGCCTAAAAGCAGCAGCCTAAGCCTAAGCAATTCCCAAGCCTAAGCGAAGCCAAAGCGAAGCCAAAGCGAAGCCAAAGCAAAGCCTAAGTGAAGCCTAAGCGAAGCCTAAGCAAAGCCTAAGCCTAAGCAAAAGCCTAAGCCTAAGCAAAAGCCTAAGCCTAAGCAAAGCCTAAAACTAAGAAAACAGGCATGCGCAATTTGTGCCACATGCTCACGGATTATGCAACCTTTCTCAAATTCAGCCCCTAAATAATGGTGAAATGTTCCAAGCAAGCTACACACAAAATTTCAGCTCAATCCATCCAGTGCAACTAACCCTCTGGACTGTATTGAAGACAAACAGACAAAGTGCTTTGGCAATACAAGTTTTTATTGCATTAACACCTGTAAGACAAAACAAAAAAAAGATAATAAAAAAGTAAGAAGTTTTCTTCATAGCATGAACACATGCAAAACAAAAAAAAGTAATAAACAAAGCAGTTGCAATTTTCTGTGGGAGAGGTTTGATACCAGGACCTCCAGCATAGTAACCACTACACCATAAGCACTACACCACTGATCTGTGCTGAACTGCTTTCTAAACACGTCTGATAAGTCAGAAAGCGCAACTCTCTGTGCTGCATTGCACACAGAAACTAACAACACACAGAAACTAACACAGAAATAATGAATCTACTGTAGAAGAAGATCCTACTGTATCTTTGGATTACTGTAGCAGATTGGAAAACGAATGGCTGATTCGTGATCAGCATGGTGGATTACATATGTTCATGCTATTTTCACCCTCAACTGGCGACATAAAAATTTGCAATTTGCAAATTCAATGTGTCATATCTTGGGATTACAGTATTGCACTGGAAAACGGATGTGAGATTTGTGATCAGTGTGGCCTAATTTTTTACTGCATTTTACATTTTTATGTGGTTACTGCATGAAAATTCAACACAAAAATTGTGCACTATAATAGCAATCACATAAACATGCTGCACACAAGTTTCAGCTCAACAGCTGCTGTCATGATTGAGAAAAGGCAGATTGGGGAATGTCTCCTATGGTATACTGCAGTGGATACTGTATCTAAATTAAATTTTAATAGTGCACTATAATTGCAATCACATGGACATGCAGCACATCAAGTTTCAGCTCAAAAGCTGCTGCCATGATTGAGAAGTAGATACTGTATGCAAATTCAATTTTAATGGTGCACTATAATAGCAATCACTTGGACATGCAGCACATCAAGTTTCAGCTCAACAGCTGCTGCCATGATTGAGAAATAGCAGATTGAGGAATGTCTCTGATGGTATACTGTAGTGGATACTGTATGCAAATTAAATTTTAATAGTGCACTATAATAGCAATCACATGGACATGCTGCACACCAAGTTTCAGCTCAACAGATGCTGCCATGATTGAGAAATAGCAGATTGAGGAATGTCAATGGTATATGGTAATTGATACTGTATGCAAATTTGATTTGGGCAGTGCACCATGATAGCAAACATGTGGACATGCTGCACACAAAAATTTCAGCTCAATCCATCCAGCACATTGTTGCAAAGCTCCAATGATGGGGGCCATTGGTTATGGTGTGGCGCAAATTCAAAATATTTTTTGCACGCACTTAAATTTTTGGCTATTTTTCAGCTATCACAAGCAACACCCAAAGCTATATCAAAAGTAATCAACTCAATCCATCCAGCACAACTCACAATCACGTTGCAGACACACGATGTGCTTTTATAACAACATGATAGACATATTGATTGTGCTGTATCTCGTGATTACAGTATCGCATTTGAAAACGGATGTAATATTCGTGATCAGCGTGGTCGATTACATATATCCCTGTCTGATTTGACATGGAAACTTCACGTTTAATGTGATCAATGCTGGTTACTGTATGGCGCAAATTCAAACTATTTTTTGATTTGGCTATTTTTCAGCTATCACAGGCAACACCCGATGCTGTAGCAAAAACAATCAACTCAATCCAAGCAGCACAACGCTTGGGGTCGCGTTGCACACAGACAGACATTGTGCTTTAGTAATATAGATAGATGTGGGTTGCCACTACAGTTAGTGATGTGTTTCATACTGTACATACTGTACTGGCTCCATTCGTTATTCCCCTTTTGGAATTTCACCCAATGATGAACTGGTTCTACAACGTTTGCGTAGTGCAATGCACCATTTTACATCTTGTGAGTGCTTGCGTGCGTGTGTGCATGCCTGCATGCATACATACGTGCGTCTGCATCGTGTTCCAGTGCAATAGCATAGGGTCCTTCCTGGCTGTCTCGCAACCATGTGGCATTCAGTCATGCGCATATGTGAATGCAGTGTGTTCCAGTCCAGTTAGGTCCTAATAATTGCCACTGCACCATCCTGTGCACGCAAACACAAAAAAATTAAGGAAAATATGGGAGTGGGAAATATGGCTGCGAACACAAAGAATGCCGAATATGTGACGTGTTGCTGCGTTTGGTTCAGTTTTTATACACAGTTTGTTCAAGCTGAAGTTGATCAGCTGCAAAGCGTAAGTGGCTTGAGGCGTGCCTTGATTAATACCCCTCTTTTTCAAACTGGACTTTAACAAAATAGCGTCACATATTCACCTTTTTTTTGCAGCCACCTGCAAATTTTTCCTTAATACAGTGTTTTTTCATAAGACAAGCATTGATACGCAAAACCTATGCAGGCACGCACGTACGCTCGCACGTATGTATGCACGCACGCGTGCGCGCCTGCCCGCAAGTACGCACGCTCGCACGCACGCACATACAGACATACAGCAGCAGACCAGAACGCACATATGCCCCAGCGTACCAAAAAAAAGCAAATGTAGCGCGTCCGGTGGAATCCCTCACTCGCAGTAGGAGACACGCATCGTATAGAAATGCGCCATAATCGGTTCAGATAATTAAAAGTGATAGGCGATCAAAAAATCCAAAATCCGCTCTGCTAC
This sequence comes from Paralinhomoeus sp. GSCO2_6, assembly GCA_030248085.1. Lineage (NCBI taxonomy): Eukaryota > Metazoa > Nematoda > Chromadorea > Monhysterida > Linhomoeidae > Paralinhomoeus > Paralinhomoeus sp. GSCO2_6. The sequence goes on from JASAMY010002615.1 coordinate 30,309, forward strand.
AGTGTACACCCGGACAAAGAAGTGTGCCGCGCGTTACTTGCAACCGGTCTGATGGACATGCGCGTACGATGGCGCGATCGAAGCGTGTGAGCGTGTGTGTGTGTGCGCGTGCAGTTTTGCTATAGTGCTGCGCCATAGGCGGTACATTATGTGCGTGCGTGCGTGCGTGCAGTTGCAGTTGTGCTATATTGCTGCGTTCTAGCATAGTGATGTAAAGTATGAAAATGATCGCTATGACTAGGCGGTCAACTTTCGTGTTTTAACCGAAATGATCCGACCTACCCACATCGGGTTGTTTGTGAAGCAGCCCATTTGAAGGTGTGCGTGCGTGCGTGCACATCTGCAGTGCCATATTGGTTCGTCGGAGCATAGCGATGTAAGAATCAAAATGATCTACACGTGCAGGCGGTCAACTTTTGTGTTTAAGCCGAAGTGATCCGACGTACCCACATCGAGATATAGCGATTTTCCCGGAAGTGAAAATATTTTGGTGCGTCGGAGCGCGTTGGCACTAAGGAATGAAATGTTCCCCATCGATCGGTGATCAACTTTATTATTGACCTCAAAGCCATCCGAGCTAACCACACCGAAATATCGCTGTTTTTTGCTAATTTTCCAAGAGCGTAGACATATTGGTGCGTCTGGAGTGACTAATTTTTTCAATGGGGTCTATTCCAGGTCATGGCTATCAACTTTCTCCATTATAGCGAAGCTCTCAGATCAACGGTTGAAGCGCCTATAGAGGACAAACTTTGGCCCAAAAAAACGACTATGTCCGAGAAAAATCGTCAAAATGGACCATAGCTGCAAATTGCAACGGCCTAGAGCCAAATGCTTTGGGTGACAAATATCCCATCATGAGCCGCCAACATCTGCAAAGTTTCATGCCGATCGAGAGTACCGTTCACGAATGGCGGTCCGAAAACCTGGCAGAGAACACGAAAAAAAAGGACGCGCTTTCAAAACATTTTTGGAACTATTGACCCCCTACAGTAAAACAAGGAAACGCGTTATGGCGCGTTCGATGCCCCAGGAGAAGGCGGTTAATTTGAGCCATAACGCGACGAAATCCGTTTGGGCAATCAAAAGTTATAGGCGATTGAAAATTCGAAAATGCGCACTGAACAAGTGGTCACATATTAGGGTTGTACGCTGACGCGTACACCCTGATAAGTCAGAGAAGAGTGGCATTTCCAAACGGCACCCACGGTTTCGTCAAAATCAACCGAACGTATGTAACTGGAAGACTTTGACACAAAGTGGGGCAGTCACTGGCAACTGGCAGCACCATTGGTGGGTAGCTAGTAAGTGCCGTTCTATTCAGTCGATTTTGAATCAATTAAGCGCAAGGTTCTTGCACATTTGGGGGCACTCTCGCTCAAGGTTCGGTACATCGGTGACCATCCGTCAAGCGCAACCGTAGCAGTCAGTAAAGAAGGGGCAAACCTATGTAAATTTACAAAAAAAAATCAAACAATTTGTTTCAATTATGTACGATGTCCAGTACCGGTACCAGCCAAACTTGCAGACCTTCGTTGTTCCTATGCTTACCGGTAGCACGTATACGACTAAATGTTCGAGTCGATCCATCAGGCGGGTCAAGAGTTATTCAAAATTCCATTTCTGCTGCAACACAACTACGTACATTGCATGCATTATGGTACGTAGAAAAACTATATGGTACATTGTACATATCCATCACCGGTGCAAGGAAACGCTGCCGCTTTGAGGCTGGCATTCATCCAGCCATTAAGCACATCTTGGCCAGGTGGGCGCCTCCGTTGGAGCGCTCCATCATATCCAATTTGGTCTTCTGTGGCACGCCCATCGGACTGGCGCTCACCTTCTCATTGTCGGGCCTGCTATGCGACACCGCCGGCTGGCAGTGGGCCTTCTACGCGCCGGGTTGGTCGATAAAGTGTGCAAAACTGTAATAGATAGAGACGCAAAAGATAGAAAACATGTGCCGGATTGTATTGGTGACTTTGATGGGAACGTGGTACCGAATGCCGACATGTGAAGAGAACAGGCCAGCACTGGGCAGACAGATAGATTTTCTGGTTGTCAGAACCTAGAAATTTACTCCCTGCTGGAGAGTAAATAAAATATTTACTCCCTGGGGAGTAGATTTTAGGGGGGGGGGGAGTAAATTTTTTACCACACCGGCAACTTGTATGAAAAAATAAAACAGCCAGAAAGACCGGCAAGTACCAAGGAAAATAGTCTGATCGGGCGGCCTCAAAGGATTATACAACATCAGAACAATCCAAAAAAAAAATAAATCCAAACGCGACCCACCCGCCACCGGCCACTACAAACCCCCCCCCAAAAACCCCCCCACAACCCCCCCACCCTAATGCGAAGTAGGTATGTACAGGCACGTGCAATGAATCAATGCAAGAATTGCGCAGGTTTGGTGGCTGTATTGTGGTGCGTTCTGCACATGCTGGTGGTCGCCGACTCTCCCAATCAGCACCAGAGGATCAGCCGCGCCGAGAGAGAGTACATCGCCCAGTCGCTCCGGGGTCAAGTGTCGAAGAGAACGGTTTGGGCCATCACACAATTACATATACAATCGTTCCCCCGGGGCACTATTCTATCAACCTCTCCTACCCGGGGGGCACTATTGGAGGCACTGTTGAAGGGGGGAGGTTCTATACTTTCAACCTAAAAATTTTGAATGGTAATTTCGCCGCAAAACTGCCGATTTTTCGGTGATTAAACGTTTCCCACATTTAGTTGTTGATTTACCGTTAATGGTCCTGAAACGTCCATTATTGGTTAGTAGTAGTGTGTATACACGATATAAATGTACCTACCACTTTATTTTTGCCCAATGCCCATAAAAGGCATACGGCATAACATACCCCTTACCCTCGGGGCCTTATTGGAGGGGGGAGGGGCTCTATAGGTACTTTCATCCTTGTCTTACCCGTGGGTCACTATTGGAGGAAGGCACTATTGAAGGGGGGCTCCCAATGGAGGATTTACGGCAACTTCAGGCCGATGAATAGGCAGCCGTTTGCCATGAGTCATTCAATTTTTTTCCCGGTAAATGTGGCACTCTAAAAGCCTGTTCAAATCCTACGGAGGAGCTGTATATGTGCGAAACTTCCCTCAAATTGAGTCTTTCAAATTGTAATTGTAAGCCTTCTTTTCGAAAATTGCATTGTCCTACCGCGAGAACAAAACAGTTGGCCCTCAGGGCGCAAATTAGAGGGGTACATAATTCTTGCAGAGTCTCTCGCGGGTGCCGTGGCGTCGGCTGGCGACTTCTGGAGCAGTATGGGCCATTTTGTGCACTCACGTGGCGGAAATGATCACGATTGATTTCTTTATCACTATGCTGCCGACGTACACAGCGGAAGTGCTAAAGTATCCCATTAGAGAGGTACCGAATTCTAGATCAATTTTTCTAAGTTGTCAGGGCGGCGAGATCATCCATACCTGTACATAGGTGTGTATGTGGACGGTAAAATTCGCAATGGTCCCTTCTTCCGTTCGTCCGTAGGTATACGTTACCATCCCGTTCATTTAAACCGCTCAACCAAAACGATATTTGACCAAGGCGCCGAGACATTTTCATTCAAGAATCCTTAACAACGTGTCTGCTTAGAGTCAATGAATCCTCATGTCTATCGGTTCGTGTTTCTTTCGATTCGGCGACAACACACGAATTACCTAGGCTCGTTTCAAAAAGCACTTCATTTGAATTTGTTGCTTTCATTCGAAATTTCTGTGCTTCGGCACAAATTGGACCGGTGTACACTTCCTGGAATTCTTTAGCAGTGCCGATTCCTTTGGAATCGGTGAAATTGCCGCACAAATGATACGACGCCCCGTTATTGTCTCCTTTGTTCCATTGCAAAATGCACTGTTGTTGCATTGCAAAATGCTACACCACCTTGCTTTTTTCCGAAAGTCCAAAAGTCTGCATTGCAATTGCAGATAGAGGAGACAGGAGGGAGGACGTTATGGCACCCTGGCTCTGTGTAGCTTGGTAGCGAAGTTAGTGGGTGGATGGCTGGACCGACTCGCGCACTAACATGGCCTTTCACGCATAGCCTTTCAGGAAAACAATAACGCGGCGGAAACTTTCAAAATTGACCCAAAAAATTTGCTCCAGGACCCAGAAATTTCGTCCCAGATAAGGACACATCCTAGTCCTATCCTTAACGATGCGTTTTCCCAGATTCGGCCCCGAAATTTTGCTCCCAGACACAGAAATTTTACTCCCAGATTGTGGGCTACCTTAAGCATGTGTTTTCCCAGAAATTTTGCTCCCAGACACAGAAATGTTCCTCCCAGATTGGGCCCTATCCTTAAGCGTGTGTTTTCACAGGAATTTTGCTGGAGGACACAGAAATTTTCCTTCCAGATTGGGCCCTATCCTTAAGCGTGTGTTTTCACAGAAATTTTGCTGGAATACAAAAATATTAAACGTTTTTTTTTTAAATTTTTGTTATAAATTTTTTAGAATAAACCTAAAAAAAGGTTTATCACCAAATTGGTCCTAAGAATGCTCAAAAAAAATTTCGGCCCGATCCGTCAAGCCATAAAGGAGAACTGGTCGGTAACGGACGGACAAACGAACGGACGGACAGACCATTACGAATTTTTCCGTCCGTACACGAACTTATAAAATTATAAAGACTTTTGCGAATACGGTGCAATTTTCATAGGAGCGCTTGAGTGGCACGCTCAAAACAACCGCTCCAGAGATTTTTAGAATGGTTTTCAATTCAGAATGGCGCGCTGACCGCTCTACCGTGGCTGGGCTTTGCGGTGAGCAGTGTTGCCAGTGGATACATGGCGGACTGGCTCAGACGTTGTGGCTGGAAGACGGCCGTTGTGAGGAAACTCATGAATAGCATAGGTGAAACAAAATGCAGTAGTGACATTACAATAACAACAACAACAACAACAACAAGAACGAGAACAACACAGTAGTGAGCACGCGAATACAAGTGGATGTGCGGAGAAAAATGTAAACAAACTCACTCTATTCAGCTGTTAGTTGCGTTTTAGCATTCTGCGGCTTGGCTGTCTGCCTCATTCTGATGTCGTTCCTGGACCACAAGCACAGAACGCTGGCTATTGCCTTGGTAGTCGTTGGTCAGACTTTCCAAGGCGTCCAGCTTGCCGGTTTCGCGGTCAACGGCATGGACGTTGCGCCACAGTTCGCTGGAGAGATATTCGCAATCACGAACACGGCTGGCAACGGCTTTGGAGCTTTTGTGCCTTACGTGGTTTCTACGGTGACGGAAAACGTGTGTTGCATGCAATCAGTTGAAATCTCTGCCCAAGAATATGTACGAGTAGAGCAGCGTGCGTGCGTGCGTGCTTGCGTGCGTGCGTGCGTGCGTGCGTGCCTAATCTGACGCGTTACTAGGGCACAGCAGAGCAGTGGCGCCTGGTGTTGTGGGCGCTGGCAGGGATCCTGTGCGTTGGAGCAGCCATTTTCACCACCTTTGCTGAGGGCGAAGTGCAGGAGTGGGCGACCATTCACGAAGACGCCGGCGCCGACTCAGATGAATGCGAGCAGATGGCGATGTGATCCTGTGCCACATAATAGATGCCCCCACCTAATTCTTGCCCCCAGGGGGGGGGCAACAATAATGCGCCCAAATCACTAGGCAAATCACTAGGCGGCAGTTAGTTATGAAAAGCATTTTTCTTTTGGTTCTGCAAAGTTTTATTTTCGGAATGGGCCGATGGGCGGTGCCGCATGCACATGGCAGTGACATACGAACAGTGCGAACAGTGCGACGAACGAACAGTACGAATTTTATGTACCCGACCCGACGCTTTTGTCTACAGTGTAGGTACGTGTTGCGTCCTCTCGATCTGATCTAGCGCTTTCAGAGTCACTGGGTCGCACAGAGTTCACTATGTTGAGGGGGTTGTTTTGGGATGGATATAGGGGAGGAAGTATGATACCCAACTTTCTCCTACTTTATCCGGCCGGATGATCTGGGATATCCCAGTTTCCGTGGGGATGTTTTGGGATGGAGGAGGAAGAGGGATACGACACAGGCAGGGATTCTCTCGGCAATGCAAGGAGACGAGCGCGGACCCCAAAAGACAAAGGGGAAAGGGGTCGTCAGGAAAGGGGTCAAAACACTCCTGCAGGACCACCTGTTGGACTGAATTTTCCGATATGGACAGGCGGGCTGTGCTGTGTAACAGTCATGATAATGAAATATGAATGCTCATGTCATGTGCTCCACTTCGCACAACTACATATAACTCAGGGTCATGTGTTTCCCAGAAACTTTGCTTGAGGACCCAGAAATTTTGCTCAAGGGCCCAGAAATATTAAATGTTTTTTTTTAATTTTTTTTTAGGCGATGCGCTGACGCGTGGCGAAAAAACGTCTGTTTTTCGTGTTATGCACTCATTTTTTGGACCACCGCTCACTAGAGCCTATCAGGATGAAACTTGGCGTGCATATGCAGTACCCGGGCAACAACTGTGCACTCCGATGGATTAGTTTCTACGTCTTACCAATCTGGAGATATTGCTGACATGTACTGATTATCGATTTTGTTTGCACCACTGTTAAAGTTAAATATCAATCTTGGATGCCACAGCAAAAAAAATAAGCAAATGCGTGTTAAAGACAAAAAGCCATGGCACATTCGGGCACAGCATGGACAGTAGTTTCCCAAGCAGCATGAAAAGAAACGCCTCCACGGGGCATGCTTGGAGGGGGGCGGGGCGGCTGCTCAGTCGACTCTGTGCGAGAAAAGCGTAGGCAAGCATGGTTGCAGACTGCTGCAGTACGCGCTGTCGCTGCACGGTCTGATGTGGCAGTGGAGAAACTCGTAGGCTCAGTGGTGGCGCTGCTAATGACAGAGACCTCGAGAGTAGGGAAGCGGCTCAAGAGGTGTACCAATGCAGGTACTAGAGCTGGGCACACTCAGCAAGACTTTGAACAGCACCAGCGTGGAGATCTTGAGCAGACGCGCTCGTCGCTCGTCGTACCTACGGCAATGTATAGGGTATGCAGCGTACCGTAGTTTCGTAGTTTGTTTATCTACTGCACATCTAACAATCGACCGTGTAGGGGGCAGCTGTCAGTGAATAACTAGGGTAACAGGTGCCTCTGTTTCTAAAATACATTGTAGCGTGTCAATCACACTGCTTCGTTCAGTAGCGGTTCTGGGTTGCTTTACAAAATACGAAAATATTAAGTTCGCCTCAGTGTATGTACCGTAAACCGTCTAATTAACCCCATCTTGTACAATTTATCCCTTTCGTCTCAAGTAACCCTCTCACTTCTGGCAATATAACTGTGTGTGTCTGACCGTGCGTGCGTGTACACACACAGAGAGGGCGATGTGCTGTCAGCGGCTACAAAACGTACACATTTCCAGTAAAAACAAACTGGCACCAGTGGGCAAATTACCTAAACGGTTTACAGTTATACGGTTACGAACGATGTGGGCGAGCATTCATGCTGTAGTGTGCATAATTTGCGTGGCCTCTGTCAACGCCGCTTCAAGCGAAGCGCAGTGTCTGCGAGGCGAAACACGCGACACTGGTATACAATGCAGTCAATGAGTCACCACCACGTCCTATTTGTTCCTACTGTTGTAGAAGTGCTGTCCGACTTTTATCCTGTGCTGTGGAAGACGTTTCGTGACTTCGCTGTGCTGTCGGCCAACGTCACCGCACAGTGGATGAACATGCCCAAGTGCGTCAATCAGAAGGTGATTTCGAGTGTCAGAGCCCCCGCACTTACTGTAGGTATCGCCCGCATGCCTATACTACACTGCACCTTGGTAGTTGGTATGTATATAATACTGTATGCGTTTGGATGGCGCACGTGATTCTATCAATATTGTCGACGTGGAAATTTCACTCTGAGTAGTGTAATAGCCTTTGCGCTTGAATTAAGGACGACCTCAAGCGCTTGGCTAAATTCTATGAGTCATTAGCTGCTCGTTGCAATGACTCGTCAGAAGGTGAACAGCTTTCGCTAGACCAGTGGCGCTGGTGCGTTTCTTTGCAGATATCGTTTTGTTCCGGGCCACGGTCATACCTGTAACTGGGGGGGGGGGGGGGGGGTTGGGGGGGTTTGGGGGCCCCGCACTCTTTTTCCAACACCCACCCAACGCCCCCCCCCCCCCCCCCCCCCACCAGAATTTTCCCAAAGGATTTTCACTCTGTCTAAAACGATAAAAGTGAGTAAATGTTGGTGTTTTTCAGTGCTTTTCAGTGTTATATGATCATAAAACAGCTAAATAACACTGTTTAGAGCCTATTTATACCCATTTTACACCAAAAAGTATCACTATAACTCAAAAAATGGCCAGCTACCCCCCCCCCCACTTTTTGCTCCGGAGACCCCCCTCCCCCAAAATCGGCCAGCTACCCCCCCCCCCCGCTTCCAGCCCCGGTTACAGGTATGGCCACGGTGTGTGTGTGTCGATTGATTACCTTGTACACTGTACAAAAACGTTCTGCAACATTGCAGCCGACGACCTGAGGACGGCTCGACCCCAAGCTTCGAAGGCGAATGCACATCATACGACATCCGCAGTGACGTCCTCCACAAATGTCTGTGCTGTGCACGAGCAAGCGCGTGTAGTAGGTGTAATACAGCGCGCGTCTAATTGCCGCGTTTGCTGCAGACAACTCGATTCTCAGAGAGGCGGGATTGTCGATGATTCAAGCCGTGAAGGATGTCCGAGTCGAGTACACTGGGGAAGCCGATGACGACTGTTGCAGCGGCAAGCTACTTCCTCGCAACTTTTCGGTTGTTGCTTTGCTTCGGGATCTGCAGCCTACTTTGTGCAGTTGTATGGCTGCTTTATTGGCGACCGGATTTTTCAGGACGATTGGAATGGACGACTGCGTCCTGCCTGGGAGAGCCAGACACCACGGGCACGCTATCTGCCCGAGCCGGACACAGTGAAAGCATTTGTGCAGGAACTGCTGTGCACCGTCCCAGAGAGGTGCGGCTCGCCAATGCGATGCACGCAGGCGGACGGTCGTCCGGGCTTCTTGGTTCAACGAGAAGAGAGAAACCAATATGGCGTCCGGCAACGCCAGTGCAGGTGCCACTCTAGCGTACCCCCGCAGGTGGAGGAAGAAGAGAGGCCGTCTGGCTCTGGGGAAACAGTTGTGGACGAAGAAGCGTTGTAGGCCTACTCGGACTCGGACCTGGACGATCTCTACTCGAATAATGAAGCAACGTGTCGGCGAAGCGAAGCACGAGACACTGGTACATACCTGTAGAGCTACAGTCCAAATTGTTATAAAATGGTGGTCTTTTTTTTCAATGAAAGTTTCTTTTTTTTAATGGCTTTTTGTTTGTTCCCGATTCCTGCAACATTTTATCCGCTGACGCAGAATACCTTAAGATCTAGTCTAGAAAAGGATTTTCGAGATCAACATGTATTTTCAAAACCAGGTGCTCTTGCCTGTCGGCAACTTGTCCCTTCTCCTCTCATTTATCCCAGCATTGATTTGATACCGTTTACCATTCCAATTTAAACCCAACATTTGGATCATAGTGTAGAAAAGACCAAATGTCACCAAAATTTCGATTTTTTTAAAATTTTTGTACACAAAATTTTATGTGGATTAAACAGTTCGTAGCCCTCCATGTGCGCCTCATTGAGAGCTTTAATGAAAGCCATCAAACGCCGTTTTTGGTCCAGTTTTCAATTCCATAAGTCGTCCAAAACCGTTAACGTCACCTTGTAGACCGTGAAATTTTGCATATCTCCCCCAAGTTTTTAGGAGAACAGCCAAGAACGAAGCATTTGACTGTCTAATTCCCGTTTTGCGTCCATATTAAGAGGAGCACATTTGAACCACATTTTTGAAAGACATTTGATTTATTGAATACATATCCGATTTCTATTAGGAATTCCTTTTCCTCAACTAAATACCCCAATGCACTTGGAATGTGTGGTTTCGGAATCGGTGTGGAATGTGGTTTGTGTGGAATCGGATATGCGAATAAAAAGTTACTCAAGAAAGAAATTAATGGTGCCGTTTTAACACTCTCTACAATCATGTTGAGGCTCTGTTTGTTCCCAACTCTTAAATGCACCATTGCAGAGGTCTTTGCTGACTTTTATCCTCTGATGTTTGAGACATATCGCAAATTGTCTGTACTGGCAGCCAATATCACCTCCATATGGCACAAAAAGCAAGAGTGCACCAATAAGAGGGTGAGTTTGAATCACACCTGTAAATGGTAAGCAACCAGGTTCATGTAATCCGGAGTAGAGGGGGGGGGTGGGGTTAAATGGCCTTCGAAAGGGTGGGATCCCCATGGAAAAAACGTGGAGAGAGATAATATTTCTACTTATAAGGTCTAAGCCGCAAACCCTTAGCCCGCCTCATAATTCCCATTCGCTGGAGGTCTTTGAGTATACCTATTAGCCCCCCCCCCTAAGAGTAGTCCCCCCTCCCATACCTGTAACTGGGGGGGGGGGGGGGGGGGCGGGGGGGGGGGGGGGGTTTGGGGCCCCGCACTATTTTTCCAACACCCACCCAACTCCCCCCCCCCAACCCTCCCCCCCAGAAGTTTCCCAAGGGATTTTCACTCAGTCTAAAACGATAAAAGTAAGTAAATGTTGGTGTATTAAGGAAAATTTGCAGACGGCTGCAAAAAAAGGTGAATATGTGACGCTCTTTTGTTGGAGCCCAGTTTGAAAAAGAGGGGTATCAATTAAGGCATGCCTCATTTATGTATAGCCACTTATGCTTTGTAGCTGATCAACTTCGGTTTGAACAAACCTTGTATAAAAACCGAACCAAACGCAGCAACACGTCACATATTCCGCATTTTTTGCATTTTTTGGTACGCATGCAGTACCCATGTATTTTTTGGTTGACCAAAGTTGTGCACAACTAATTGTCATGCAAATGATACAAAGCAGGATGACCTATCAGCAAATGGCACAGCATGCAGAGAAACTACAAACAGAAGCCACTGCGGATAATTATGTGTGTGTGTGCGTGCGTGCGTGCGCGTGCAGTTGTGCTATATTGCTGCATCGTAGCATGGTGGTGTAAAGAATCAAAATGATCGCTATAACTAGGCGGTAAACTTTTGTGTTTTAGCCGAAGTGATGCGACGTACCCACATCGAGTTTTTTTTGTGAAGCAGCCCATTTGACGGTGTGCGTGCGTGCGTGCATGCACATCTGCAGTGCCATAGTGGTTAGTCGGAGCATAGCGGTGTAAAGAAACAAAATGATCTACACGTGCAGGCGGTCAACTTCTGTGTTTTAGCCAAAGTGATCCGACCTACCCATATTGATATTTATCGATTATTCCGGAAGTAAAATTATTTTGGTGCGTCGGAGCCATACATGTAACCCGGTTTTTGACGGGGGGGGGGGGGTCTGAGAGACTTCTGGGGGGGGGGGGGGGGGGGGGGGGTACTCAGATTTGAAGAGGGAGGGGGTCCCAGAAGGGAAAAATGTTCCAAAATAGTGTCTAAATAGGCACTTTTCAGTCAAAAATAGGTCAAAAATGCCTTAAAATAGGCTATAAATAGCGTTATTTTGCTGTTTTAAGGCCAAAATACACTGAGAAAGGCAAAAAGTACACTACTTTGTACAATTGTTGGCAAGTTGGAAAACTTCAGGAAAATTCTGGGAGGAGTCTGGGGGGGGGGGCTGGGTAGGGGTAAAATTCTGGCTGGGGGGCGGGCAACCCCCCCCCCCCCCCAGCCCCCTCCCCAGTTACATGTATGGTCGGAGCGTGTCGACTCCAAGGAATGAAATGTTCGCCATCGAAAGGCAATCAACTTTATTATTGATGTTAATGCCCTCCGATGTAACCACACCGAAATATCGCCATTTTTCGTTTTCGGTATAATGGGGAGAGGCATTTTGGTGCGTTCAATTTGGTCCAATTGTCAAAAGGGGTCTATTCCAGGTCATGCCGAACAACTTTTTCTTTATAGCAAAGCTCTGTGATAAGCCATTAGCGCGCCTATTAAGGACAAACTTTTTGGCCGATATTTTTAATTGCTAATACCGTAAACCCTATAATTAGCCCCCCGGGGGCTAATTTTTTAGTTTGAGCTCTAGGAGGGTGTATAATTATAGGGGGGGGGGGGCGAATTATAGGGGGGGGCTTATAAACTGGAAGTGTCGATGAGTGGGAAGATGTGTGGGGAAAAAGGCGCGTGGAGGCGATTTTTAACGGAAAAAGGCGCTGTGCACACACGTTGGTACACTCTAACACACTCTCACACAGTCTCATATACACATACGTGTACATACACACACATACACGACCATACATACACCCAGACATGGAAACATGTGCCTTTCAGACGATGGTACCATTTAGGGAGGGGGTGTAATTATAGGGGGGGGGCTTATTAACTCAAAGTGGTCTTGGGAGGGTGTATTATTATAGGGGGGGGGCTAATTATAGGGGGGGGGGGCTAATTATAGGGTTTACGGTAACTCATTATCAGGGGCGAAGTTTTAGGTTCAGTGACTGGGCATAAACTTTCCACAAGAAACTGTTTAAGGAAATCAAAAAAAATTTGGGGGTTAATTGGGCACTTTTTCGAGATTTACTCTTGGTGGAAACCACCCCAAAAAAACGACTCATGTCCGAAAAAACGCATATAATCGGCGATATCTCGAGTTTGGTAGGACGCAGAGACGATTCCTTTGGTACGCAAAATTGCCATCATGGGTCGCTTACACATGCCAAGTTTCATTCCAATTGCCCATGGCACTAGCGAGTGGCGCTCCAAAAACTGGGAGGAGAACACGAAAAAAAAGACACTTTTCGGAAACATTTTCGGGCGTACCCCCTTAACGCGCAGCAATACTGCAACGCGCTGTGGCACGTACGTCCCCCCGTGAGTGCGCTTCTTTTGACCCATAACGCGCCGAAATCGGTTCAGCCAATCAAAAGTTATAGGCGATCAAAAATCTGAATTCTCGCGCGCGCAAGTCATCACATATTAGGGTTGTACGCTGACGCGTACACCCTGATTTCAGTGCTTTTCAGTGTTATATGCCCATAAAACAGCTAAATAACACTGTTTAGACCCTATTTATACCCATTTTTGACCAAAAAATACCAGTATAACTCAAAAAATGGCCAGCTACCCCCCCCACTTTTTGCTCCAGCCACCCCCTCTTCCAAAAAGTGCCGTCTACCCCCCCCCCCCCACATCCAGACCTGGTTACAGGTATGCCCCCTCCTTAAACGAGCGGCCATCTATCAAGCACCTTTTCAGTGTTTTTAATCGTCAAAAGTGCCCCTGTGGCACAATTCAAGTTTTTCTTACCCGAGGGCACTATTGGAGGGGGAGAAAGTCACTGTCCGAGGTGGCACTATAATTTCGACTTTGAAATATCCAATTTTGCGCAAAATCACCGATTATTCAGTACTGCTGGTCACAATCTATGCTATACTTACTTTCACGTGTATGTGCGGGGGGGGGAATTATTTTTATGGTCATATAAAACTGCAAAATAATGAAGACACCCACATTTGCTGACTTTCATCGTTTTAGACAGGTAGAAAAACCATAAACTGTTGGGCTGGTGCATAGCTGTAACCAGGTTGGGAAGAGTTGGGGGGGGGGGGTGTCCGAATTCTGGGGGGGGGGTGTGGAGCAAAAAGTGGGGGAGTAGCTGGCCATTCTTTGAGTTATACTGGTACTTTTTGTCAAAAATGGGTATAAACTAGCCGCTTCAACTCAGGACTCCTGCTTGCAAAGTGCTCCAAAGTGGTTCAACATCAATTTGTCTCATGAAATAAAATAATGTTGAGATTACTCAGATGTACAATTAAGGAAAAATTTGCAGGGGGCTGTAAAAAAAGGAGAATATGTGACACTCTATTGTTGAAGTCCAGTTTGAAAAGAAGTGGTATTAAGGCATATACCCCCACTGATTTCTAGCCAATTCCGCATTGCAGATGATCAACTCCACTTTGAACAAACCATGTATAAAATCCGAACGAAGCACAGCAACATGTCACATATTCGGCGATTTTTGTGTTCGCTTGCAATGGAAGGAAATGTGCAGCGAAAATTGCGGCAACTGGAACTGACTGACATTTACATAGATTGAGTGCGAGAAATTAGCACACGCCCTGTGGAACCCCATGCACACGCACATACGCATGCACGCACGCACTTGCGTACACATGCACACACGCACACACACACGTACATGTGCACAGACACACGCACGCACGCAGCACTCATGCAAGCATTAGGGCACTACACAAATGTTATACGAACAGTTCATCATTGGGTGGAATGCCAGAAGGGAATGGAGCAGGATTGTAGTACGTGTATGTGCCTCTCGCCTACACATCGACATCACCAACTGTACATCATCAACAACCAACATTGCAAAAGTTTTAGCAGGGGACCAATTGATTCGGCAGGAACTTTAGCTGTTTCAGGTCCATGGACATGGGCAATGACAACGTCTGAGAGAGATGAGATATGAGTTGATGGACGTTTGCGTCGTTTTGGCTTGGCTGAGTGAGATGGCTCGCACAAAAATCGCCGAATATGTGACATGTTGCTGTGCTTCGTTCGGATTTTATACATGGTTTGTTCAAAGTGGAGTTGATCATCTGCAATGCGGAATTGGCTAGAAATCAGTGGGGGTATATGCCTTAATACCACTTCTTTTCAAACTGGACTTCAACAATAGAGTGTCACATATTCTCCTTTTTTTGCAGCCCCCTGCAAATTTTTCCTTAATACAGTGTTTTTTCGAAAGATGAAGGGGTTTCTGTAATTCAACGCATGCAAGCATGCACGCACGGCACACACACAAACGCACGCTCGCATGCTCGCACGCACGCACGCTTGCACGCACGCACGTACGCATGACGCTCGCACGCACGCGCGCACGCACGCGCGCACGCACGCTCGCACGCACACAGACGTTCACTGACATATGTAGGTTCACACACAATGTACCTGTGACTGAATCGAACAAGGCAAAATTGAAGTAAAGCAAAGTACCAACAGCCTAGCAGACATACATGCGTGCATACACATGCAGTTGTGCTATGTTGCTGCGTCAGAGCATAGTGATGTAAAGTATGGAAATGATCACCATGACTAGGCGGTCAACTCTTGTGTTTTTGCCAAAGTGATCGGTGTAGTGTACTAACTTCTCTGTTAAATTAGTCACTACTAATATACTCTATTTTCCAAGTCGACAGTGTCACGTTAAATAGCTCCGTTCGCTCGCGTGTCACTTCCGCTCATCGTGCTTGGGATCACTGTAGTGTCGTTGCCAACACTACATCCCTCCCCTTCTAGCTGAAGACGGGCGGCTGCTGTAGGCTGCCGGGGGTCGTCTTCTGCCGCGATGCCGGCGTCGACAGCTCGGCGGTCGTCTTCGAGGTGGTCTGGGTCGTTGCCGGCGTCGACAGCTCGGCGGTCGTCTTCGAGGTAGTGTGGCAGGGCGCTGGCGTTCTCAGCTCAGCCGTCTCCGTCATTCGTGCAGTCGACGGCGTCCACTCGTCCTTGTCGTCATTGCTGCGCTCCGTCGCTGGCGTCTCCTTGGTTGGTGCCGGCGTCGACAGCTCGGCGGTCATCTGGCGAGTGCTGGTCATGCGACTGCTGGTCGTAGCGCGCACGCTGGTGCAGTCGCCTTCCGCGGCGTCCGTCGCTGTCGCCTTTCTGTCGGTCCCTGGCGCAGCGAGCTGCAGCTTCACTCCCAGGGGACACAAGAAGTTGCGGCCCAGCACTGACGAGCAGCTATCGGCGACGACGTAGAAGTGGTCCTCGTGGCTCTTGCCCTCCACTCTGACGCTGGTCGTGATGGTGCCGAGAACTCCCGCGACTTCCGTTCCATCGAAGTTGACAAGACGCTTGTCCAACTCTCGCATGGGCAAGTCGGGGAATAGCCGGTCGCGCACTGCCTGCGTCATCGTCGAGCACCCAGCGCCAGTGTCCATCTCCAACTTGACGCGACGGGACTCGCTGCCGTCTCAGATGGAGATGGTCTTGACGAGCATCTTGCCACCAGCCTCGCGCACTGACAGGATCGCCTCGTCGTCCTTCTCCTGCAGTCGCTGCTGGCGCTGCCCCGGCTGTTGCCTGCTTTCTCTGCAGCAACGCGCGTAGTGGCCTCTCTGCTTGCAGCGGTTGCAAGTCTTGTCCTTGGCCGGGCAGCTGGCGCTGTAGCTCCGATGTCCCGCCAGGCCGCAGCTTCGGCACTTCGCTTCACACGGCTCCGCAGCTGGCGCCTGCTTCAGCGCTTGGACCTGCGCATGTCGCCTCGACATCGCGTCCGCTTCTGTCCGCGCGCGCTCTTCAGCCTGCATCGTTGCCAGCACTGCCTTCATGTCGACCTTCTTCAGCGCGAGCAGCCGCGTCTGCGTGTCCTTGCTCGCGCAACCGCAGATGAGCCGGATGGCTAGCTGGTAGTCGAGCTGACTGCCGAAGCCACAATCCACGGCGATGGTGCGGAGGGCGCAGAGGTACTCGTCGGCAGACTCGTGCGGCGCCTGGTCTCGCTTGTAGAAGTCGTAGCAGACGGCTGCCGGGCTGATCGGCGGGGCGAACTGAGCGCTGACGGCGACAACAAAGTCCTCGTGGCCCATGCTGTCGATCTCCTCGGCGGCGGGGTTCGTGCCGAACTGGCGCGCGCCCTCGGTCCCGAGCAGCATGTAGAGGAGCGTGTTCTTCTGAGCCGCCGTGAGCTTCTGATCCGCTGGGCGGTTCGCGTCCGTGAGCATGGTGAAGCGCTTGAACAGCTTCAGCCACTGCTTGAAGGCGCACAACGGCTCCCCGGTTGCGGTAGCCACTTGTCGACGGACGGGACGGGCATGCGCGCCATCAAGGTCGGCATCGTCGTCAGATCCGACTCGCTCGCAGTCGCCATTTCTCCGCGTGTCGTCCTCCTCTTCAAGGTCACGCCACTTGTAGTGTACTAACTTCTCTGTTAAATTAGTCACTACTAATATACTCTATTTTCCAAGTCGACAGTGTCACGTTAAATAGCTCCGTTCGCTCGCGTGTCACTTCCGCTCATCGTGCTTGGGATCACTGTAGTGTCGTTGCCAACACTACAATCGGACCTACCCACATCAAGTTTCTTGCGAAGCAGCCCATTTGTTGGTGTGCGTGCGTGCGTGCACATCTGTAGTGCCATATTGGTTCGTTGGAGCATAGCGGTGTAAAAAATCAAAATGATCTGCACGTGCAGGCGGTCAACTTTTGTGTTTTGGCCAAAGTGATCCGACCTACCCATATCGATATTTATCGATTATCCCGGAAGTGAAAATATTTTGGTGCGTCGGATCGTGTTGACTTCAAGGAATGAAATGTTCTACATCGAAGGGCGATCAACTTTATTATTGATGTTTATTCGACCTAACCACATCGACATATCGCCAATTTCCGTTATCGATATAATGGGGGGAGGTATTTTGGTGCGTCCAATTTGGTCCAATTGTTGAAAGTAACACAAGTCATGTCATGGCGACCAACTTTCTCCTTTACAGCAAAGCGCTGCGATGTACCGTTAAAGCGCCTATAGGGCACAAAATTTGTGGCCCATTTCCAAGAAAATCAATCGATAATCGGATAAAATCGGCAATATCTCGAGATCGGAACGCAGTGCACAAAAATCCTTTGGCATGCAACATTGCCATCACCAGCCGGCTGCACATACCAAGTTTCATCGAGATAGGCCCTGGCGTTCGCGAGCGGCGCTCCAAAAACCTGGCGGAGAACATGAAAAAAAAAGCCGCAAAATTGGAACATTTTTGAAACTATTGACCTTTTACAGTAAAGCAAGGAAACGCGTTATGGCGCATTCGATGCCCCAGAAGAAGGCGGTTCATTTGCGCCATAACGCGCCAAAATCCGTTTGGGCAATCAAAAGTTATAGGCGATCGAAAATTCAAAAAGCCGCATTGAGAAGTCGTCACATATTAGGGTTGTACGCTGACGCGTACACCCTGATGATGAATCACAGCACTGATAAAACTGAAAGTGTTGGAAGGCATGTCAACCAAAGCCACTATGCTCATGTCATGACGTGCGAGCATTTCCTGTGAATATTTTTTTTTATAAATTTTTAATTACAATTTAATTAAATTCACAAAAAAAGCATTAATTACGTTTGTCTGATGAGACGATGTGGAATGGCTGTCACGCTCTCTCCGTGCGCGCGCTTCTTCTGCCATCTCCTAGACTCCTACCATAACGTAATAAAATCAACATAACACTAAAAAAACGTAATAACTTCACCAAGGCTCGACTCAGTGCCATGGCATTCCGGTTCTGTTCTGCACGCGCGCCTGCCTCCTGCTCTGTTTCCTAAAAATTGCGCTATGTTCCAAATCTCCAGCTATTCTATTGATTGAGTAAAAAAAATCGTGTTTTTTCTAAAGCGCCTTGCTTGACCATTCTGTAGAACTCGTCGCAATTTTCGACTGGCTCCTATTTATTTCCTTGGCTCGACTTGGAACTGAGGAGCTCTCGGTCCTCTCATCTTGTCTGCTTGTCCCAGGCCACTCCTGCTACTGCTGTTGGAAGCGGGGATGTTGGACGCTTCTGATTGGCTAATAGCATTCTGTGGCCCCCCAACCCAAGCCTAAGTAAGCAAAAGCCTACAACTAAGCCTAAGTCTTTGGGGTTGGGGGGTTTGGGGGGACACAGAACGGTCAAGTGTGCCTTCTGATTCCAGCATTTTGCAATGGCAAACCACAATTGTTGCATCCTTTGCATCCGTGCATCCGAAACCCAAGCAAAGCCTAAGCCTAAGCCTAAACATAAGCCTAAGCCTAAGCAAAGTCTGGACTAAGCCTCAGCAAAGCCTAAAATTAAGGAAATTATCATCAGATGCACAGACGCAACAGACAAACAATTGTTTGTTTTTAGCCTCTTGCAATAACACAAAACTGCTTATATCAAAAGGGATCAGATGGGTCTAAAGGAGACTGTGGTGTGCTACCACTGAGTATGTAAACGACCAACTACTGTTGCACAGTGCTGCCCAATTCGAACATGTGTCAGCACTGGCGGATCCAGGATTTTCTGACAGGAGGGGGCAAGGTCACAAAATGTTTTCCACAAAAAAAAATCTATTGGAGAGTCATATTTCGCGCGTTTGGCGCAGCAGCCGTGTTTTGTAGCTTTGCAGCATTTTAAGCAAACAGTTGCGCTGCAGGCACACATTTTTGCGTTGCTATGGTGCTACTGTGAAAACTTTTGACCTTTTGGCGCCGCAGGCGCAAAAAAATTCAATTCTAATTGCCGCATCCTTAAATCTCAAAGAATTTTCATTCATTGTCGTCCAAAAGCATGCGCGGCAGGCGAAAATTTTGGGTTTTTGACGTTCTTCTGAGCATTTTTTAATCCGATTTGGTCACATTTGGTCTGCTTGAATTCCCTTATGCCCTTTACGCGCCTTAGACAACGAAGACCTTCCGCGTCGCTCTAATTTAGATGTGCGCTTCCCATAAAACATGGATCCCAGAGTCCAAATGCAGTCGCCCACCCACACACTACAGCGCCGCAGGCAAAAATTTTCCGCTTATGGGTGCGTTACTCAAGAGAAACAGCTAAAAAATTAGTTCGATTCACCCTCTGCCCCCTGCGCCTGCCCCCCTTGCCCCCCTTTGCCGACAACGACAGGTGGGGGCATGCCCCCCTGCCCCAGGCTTTGGATCCGCTAGTGTGTGTCAGCATTGTAGTTTAAGAGTGGAGCTTTGCTAAATTCCGTGATTGTGTTTCTATGGAAATCTATGGTTAAAATACTTGTTTACACGTCTGCCCCCTTTAGGTATAATGAGTGGCAAAAAAGGCCATCATCACGAGCGCCATAAGAGACACACCAAAATAATGACGCCAAAAAGCCCGACGACAGTAGGTTTTTTTGGACGATGGGTTGCGTAAAACTAAATTTGCAACATCTGTATGCGAAAAAAATAATAAATCAAGGTCATATGAGCAATCCGTAACAAGCCAAGGTAGGTGCAAACCATATTTCAACACAATCTATCCAGCACAATCCAGTCAATTGCATTGTATTGTACTGTATCAACTTCAAATGTGCCATATCTCGTGATTACGGTGTCGCATTGAAAAACGGATGTGATATGCAGATTTGATGCTAAATTCTCAAATTCGATCAAACGCAATTTGCATATTCAATGTGCCATATCTCGCGATTACGGTGTCGCACTGAAAAATGGATGTGAGATTCGTAATCAGCACTGTCGATTACTTATCAGGGTGTACGCGTCAGCGTACAACCCT
>JASAMY010003820.1:0-50541 GCA_030248085.1 Paralinhomoeus sp. GSCO2_6
AAGAAAGAATTACAATCAATTCCCCATATAACCATTTGACCGCTTGAGTGTGACTTCTGTGCAATACGGCCTCCTATCCGAACATGATTCAAGCATGTTTTTCAGTATGATGATGGGGCGCCCTCGCTTCGGCATTGGCGTTAATTAAAAATTAGTCTTGCACATAACAAGCGAATGGATTGTTCTTGCTAGAAGAGCTCGTGCTTTCGCGATGCCAGGTGTGGCCATTCATTTGCGTCAATACGGTACATATTATTTTATGTAACTCCAAAAGACTGCGAACCGATAGAAGGTGCCTTTCACAACATCAATTTTTCTGACGAATGCACGAATCGTTGGGCCAAAATACCCGAATCTATGTACAATTACATGTTTGTTAACATGTCTTATACCACAAAGGAGGAAACTCCTCCCTGTGCATCACTTGTAATGCGCAAGTGCGTCAATCCGTCATAGTCCCAGAGAATTTTCGAACTAATGTTGCAAGCGTGAACCAGCGCGTGCGCTGCATTAATCCAGAGAGTAAACTACTTTTCAGCACGAACGCGATTGTACACTCAGCCGACCGCCGTCAGCGCCACTCCTGGTTTACGTGGGTTGAGCTGCAGGGATTTCACACTTTCGAGCGCTAGGCGACAAAAGATTGTGGCCTATTGGGTACAGTATTGACTCAATTGCTTGACATCGTTTCTTCAGCGCTGACAGCTGACACCTGACAGATTCCAATCTGATACATTCTCCACGCGCTTTGCATACCTCGATAATGCATGGAAAAACTGTACCACCCAAAACTGGGAAAAGCAAAGCCGATGCAGCAGGTTCTCATTGTAGTACAAAATCAGGTCAACTGCCTATTCTGCAGTTTACTGTGGCCAAAGCTGGCGCCATTCCTAGCCATAGTCGGCATTAATCGGCTTTTAGATGGGCGGGTCCGAATTTACAAACGCGTTTAAGCCCGTCTCCAATGCGGCATTTAATCAGCAGCGAGGAGCCGACAGCGCACAGTTGCTGTATCGACACTACTTTTCATTTGGTCCTTGTGGCGTTGGCCCAAGCTATACAGTCGCCCTCTCCTCTCCTGTGAGCCTAAGCAAGCCAGCCATCCGCTGAACTGTCACGATGCGTCGCCGCTCGCTTGCCCTCTCGATCGCCGCCTTCCTCGCAGCGGCGGCGGCCACTCACGGTTGGGCACCGGCGACACTCTTACGTTCCCTGAAATCGTACCCCGCATCTTTGCAGCGACCACTGGCGCGCAAAGTGACGCGGCAGCCAGGAAGCTGTCGAGCAGGGCGTTCAACGTCGTCTTCGTCATCGACCGCCAGCCCCTCGACAATCCGCAGCTCCAGAAGATGCTCCAGTTTACCGCGTCGCTCGCCGCCATGTTCTCGGTCAACGGCAGGAACGTGGTGAGAGACACGGTGACACGTATACAGTATGGACTGTACTGGTAGTTTGAGTTGCACCACCACCAACAACAGCAACTGCGACCACAGATCTTCCTGTTTAGGAAGCTTAGCCCCGTCATTTCCTGAACACATACCGTAAATCCTCCAATAGTGCCCCCGGGGCACTATTTTTTCAACCTCTCCTTACCCGGGGGCACTATTTGAGGGGGGGGGGGGGCACTATTGGAGGGGGGGCTTCTATTATTTCAACCTAAAAATTTTGAATGGTAATGCTAGTTTCGCTGTCAAATTTGCCGATTTTTCGGTGATTTCGATCACTTTTGCCACATTTAATGGTTGATTTACCGTTAATAGTAGCTGAAACGTACTATTATTGGTTGGTAGTAGTGTGTATACACGATATAAATGTACCTACCACTATATTTTTGCCCATAAAAGGCACATGGCACAACATACCCCTTACCCCCGGGGGCACTATTGGAGGGGGGGGGGGTGTATTATTTAAACCTTGCCGAACCCGGGGGCACTATTGGAGGGGGGCATGATTGGAGGGGGGGGGGTCGTATTGGAGGATTTACGGTACATGAACACTGAACTGAACGTTGTTGTACGTACTCTCGACATGATTGTAGGGCACCCGTGCCGGTGTAATTTCCGTGGACCGCGGCCACTGCACCATCGAGCTCGACATCAACAGCAGCGGCGACTTCGGCACCAATGTCAACCGTGCGATTCGGGGCATCACCCACGAACGCAGCGACTTCACCAGAATCGACGTTGTAAGAGCATTGTGTACCTCTAACATTCAAATTGTAGTAAGGGGGTTGAAGTATGGTACCTTGTGTACGGGTGGGTGGGTTACCTAACTGGTAGTATAGGTACTTAGTGAACCTATAGCTGTCGCTCCCACACGCTCTCTTGTACACATTATTCGCACACCGGACACACGCACCAGCACACACGCACAGAATCTGGAAAAATCAGAGATGGTGGTAGATTTAGGGAGGTGGCTGGCTGGTATTGAGGGTGGGTTGCGGCTAATGTACAGTACTCAAAGGGCTACCTGATCGTTGTGGTGGCCCAGATTTTGAGCTGGGGCCTCATTAGAGGGGCTGCGGCATTCAGCTATACACATAGGTAGCCCTAAAAAAACGCGCCTCACTGGATACAGGGCGTCAACTGCGCCGTCGACATGCTGGACCGACACGACGCAGACTACGCGCTGACGCCCAGCCGCGACTCCTTTCCGTCCGTCATCGTCGTCGTCACGGCCCACGTCCAGGCACCCTACGATATCGAGGACGCCGGTCTTCGCGCCCACCTCAGAGGCTATGGCGTCTTCGCGCTCGCCATTCGTGAGTGCACAAAACGTGCTGGCGCCTGAGAGCCATGTCCAAGGCTATGACTCACCGACAGGCCAGTCCAAGCGCTCCGTCAAGGAACTCACGACCCACGCGTCGAGAGCCTTCGTCGTGCGCGACTTCGACGCCCTCGGCACTCAGCTGGAGCCCATGGCGAAGGCGATTGGTCGGCTTTCCTTGGCCAATGAATCACGCATGCAGTTGTTGCCATGGTACATGTACTCTACTGCAGCCGACACCGGTCCCGCTCCCAAGCGCTGCGACGCGTCCGAACGTCTCGACGTCGTGTTCGTCGTCGACGAGCACGCCGCCCAGTTCGACGAGCTGCTGGTCAAGTCGTTCATCGCGGGCTTCGCGGAACGACTCAAGATTGGACCTTCCAGGGAAAAGGTCGTCGTTCTTCGACAGTCGTAAACGCCAATTGAATGACCCTTACAAACGACAACTTGTCAATTCAGCACAGCCTATTGTCCATGAAAAAGTACACGAGGGCCTGTTCGGGCTCCGTCAACTGGGGCCTCCAGAAGGAGTACCAGGTCAAGGAGGCCATCGAGCGGCAAACGTTTTCCAGGAGAGGGAGCGATGTGACCTATGTATGTATGTAAGGCATTGATTTTTGTCGTCTGCCTGCATCTGCACTGCAGCAGCGAATGTCAAGACGACAGGATGGGCGTTCGTTCTAAGGGAATGGCTTGCGGCCTCAGCGTGTTCCGCAAAAAAGAGAATCGGCCCAAGGTGCCGGACGTCATGGTGGTCGTGGGCTCCGACAGAGGAAACGTTCGCCGGATCAAGAGGCTTCAGACAAGCGCAGCTGCCAGAGGCATCAAGATAATCGCCATCGACTTCCTTGGTGGTGAGTGAATCCGGCTCCTCCATACGATGAGAATTGCTCTCATTAGGGTCGCACCGTCGCAATCTGAAGTACGTAACTGGCGACAGGCGTCGAGTCTACAGGACCGAACGGGAGGACATGGACCAGATTTTCGATGACCTCTGCACTGACGTTGGTGGGTGGCGCACGCTTTCAAACGGTTCGAGTCTTTACAATGGTCCTTTTCTAACATTCCAGACACTCCACAAGGCTGCTGCTACAACCGCGGGCTGGCCCTCAGGTGCAGCTGCCAAAAGGGTTATGCCGGAAAGTTTTGCGAAATTGGTATGTCAATATGCATTGCACAAGGAAATATGTAGGAAATCGAGGGAAGGCCGCGGCCTAGTCATAGCGGTCTGACCCCTCCACCCAGTGTATCGTGCATGGGACAATGGGACTGGCCTCTGCACACTTCAACGTTGGAAGGGACCCCACGCGAGGCCGACGCTGTCTAAAAGACTTGCGGACTACCTGCATGTGCTCGCTCGTTGCAGCGCCCAACGGCGCGCCACCGCCTCCAGCGCACCAGCGCTGCATTCCCAAGCCCGTGGACATCGTCTTCGTCATCGACGGCTCGGGCAGCGTGACCGCGCCCAGCTTCCGCACCACCATGCAATTCCTCGGCACATTCACAGACTCGCTCCACCTGGATCCAGCTTCGGCCAAGGTTTGGACGAATTCAAGTAACGAGTAAATATAGATAGGTATTGTCAGAGGTGACTCCATTCCAGACGAGCAGGGTGGGCCTGGTGCAGTTCACCGACAGCGCCAGGGTCGAGTTCTACTTCGGTCAGCACAAGACGAAGGCCGCACTGAAGCAGCGCTTCCTTGCCACCCACTACCTGGCTGGAAACACGAACGTCGCCTCGGTGCGAACAGTCTGAGGGTCATTCAACAGTTCAAGTCTGTAAAGACAAAACAAAAGAGGAGAAAAATCGGACTCCATGCTGCAGGGCATGGACCTGGCGCTGTCGCGCGTCTTTGGCCGCTCCAATGGCAACAAACGCCTCATGGTCGTGCTGACGGACGGCGAAGACAGCTCGAACGTCGTGGCCAGTCAGAGGGCGGCCGAGCGCCTCGACATCACCGTGCTCGCCGTCGGCATCGGCAACGGCGTGAACAAGGCGCGTCTCAAGCAGATCGCGGGCGCCGACGAGCGTGTCCATCAGGTGGCTGACTTCGACAAGCTCAAGGGCATCATCGGCACGCTCTGCGAGGACATTGGTCGGTTGTTGGGTTCATGGGGGGCGCCACTCGCCGAAATTTTTAAATCACAACTGCGCACATTGAATACCTATCTCGCGCTGGGTATAGGCCCTAGGAAGAAATTTAAAAAGAGTGATATTCAGAAGTGTGCAGTTTGTGATTCGCGAGCTCCATTAACAATCCTCGAGCGGCATCCGCCCCCCCCCCTGGTTGGGCCATAGAAGTATGCAGTAAAAACCGACATCTTAAAAGTCATTGACCTCGGAAAACTACACTGCAGGTCGGTCGTGCTGCGCCAATGGAGGCGAGGCGATGAAGTGCCAGTGCCTGACGCCGTTCAAGCAGCCATACTGTCTGAATAAGTGATTCTTTAAGGTTAAATATACAATTGATAGGAGAATTACACGTCGACCGTTGCGACCTTTTTATGGGCGAGTTGAAAATGCAGCGCTTGAATAATCGAATGTGCGTGCGTACGTGCGTGCGTGCGTGCGTGCGTGCGTGCGTGCGTGCGTGCGTGCGTGCGTGCGTGCGTGCGTGCGTGCGTGCGTGCGTGCGTGCGTGCGTCGAATGCTCAGTTGAAAAGCAACAATAACGAATCTGTAAAGTGCTGCAGCAAAAGCCAAAGGAAGTCAACCAATGCAACCAGTGCACTTCTGTAATACAGGATTCACCTTTTTTGCTGTAACGCTCTATTCTCGCGTCATTACATCTCCAGTCATTACATTCGATAGCAAAAAAATCTTGTTAAATGTTAAATGGGATGAGATGGGCTGAGTGAGATGGCTGGCACAAAAAATGCCGAATATGTGATGTGTTGCTGCGTTTGGTTCGGTTTTTATACACGGTTTGTTCAAACTGAAGTTGATCAGCTGCAAAGCATAAGTGGGAATACATCAATGAGGCATGCCTTAATTAATACCCCTCTTTTTCAAACTGGACTTCAACAAAAGAGCGTCACATATTCACCTTTTTTGCAGCCACCTGCAAATTTTTCCTTAATAAATGAATCAAATGAATCAAAATTTAACATTGCCAACAATTACCAAAATTACCGAAAAATAGGAGTTGGTAATTCTCGGTTTCGGTAATTACCGTTACCGAAAAAAAAGATCGGTAATTTACCAAAAAACGGTAATTACCACTTCGGTTTACAGCTCTATGTAGAGGGACAGGACGTTGGGAACGGGTTGTATTGCATAGGTAGGTAGGCGACTGGCGCTGTATCTCGGTGGGGCTTCGCCTCCGCTCCCCGCGTGTATACATTGTGCTGCGCTTGCATGTGCTTGCATTGATTACAAATCACCTTACTACGGGTTACCAACCGCCGTCATGGACGCTTTAGGCTCCTTGCAATGCGAAGTCTTCGCTTTTCTTTCGATTAAGGAGTTGCAAGTTGTCCGTTTAGTCTGCAGAGAGTGGTGGCAACGGTTTCCTCTGGGCCGAGTTTGGATCAGTCGCGTCGATTCCGTGGGACTTTTAATCAATCGTCACTGGCCAGCAGCGGACGGCCAGTCCGATGGCCCTACGCGCTACAGATTCGAGACGACACTGCGCGCGTCGAATGGAACGCTTTCGGAGTTTTGTTGTCTCGATCCGCCCACCGAGCATTTTATGCGGCAAACGCTAGGCCGCGCGACCGCTCGTGAATACGCGCTGGAGGTTCACATTGAAGAGCCGCTGCCAGCTGGTTTTGGCGATTACTTCAGTAGTGAAGATAATAGGTCAACAGTGCAAAGCGCGTGTCAAAGATTTCTGGACAACTTCAAGAATCGGTGCGATTTGCTTTCGTTAATTACCTGCAATATATTGATGCTTATTTGATCCGAGTGGTATGTTGGTGGTGGCGTGTTGTGTTGTACAATACCATACGTACGCGCCCGTGTGTGCGCGTGGGATGGGTGAGGGGGGAGGGGTGTAATACCCCCCCAGTCTGGTAAAGCCCGATTTACAGCCGCCGGATAGTCCGCCGGACTATCCGCCGGACCCGCTCGCGGACCCGGTCTTTCGATTTACAGCCGCCGGATAGTCCGCCGGACTATCCGCCGGACTCGAGTTGACCAACTTTCAATAAAGTCCGCGGACTAGTCCGCGGTCTTTTTTTGAATCTGGCGGAAACGCCTTCCGAGTACAGATATTGCGCAAGTTTTGGTACTTGGAAGTTTCTTAAAGCGCACTTGGAAGTTTCTGACAGCGCACTTGGAAGTTTCTTGCCGCTGCTGCCGGGCGGGAGAGCTAGAATTGAACGTAATTTTTGTTCTTCTTTCATAATTGTGCTTTCGCTGAGCTCTGAATTGGCGCTGTTGAGCTGGCCGGTCGTCGCGCCGACGCTTGTTTCGAATTGTTTTCTACCGTACCGACAAAAGTACCCGTTCAAAAGAGGGTGTAGACGCGCATTTCTAAAAAAAGACCGCCGGATAGTCCGGCAGCTGTAAACGCGCCTTTTGACCGACGGACTCCGTGTCCGAGTCCGGGGCCGGGTCCGAGTCCGTGACCGGGTCCGGGTCCGGCGGCTGTAAATCGGCCTTAATACGGAAAAACTTTGGGGTGAGAGTGAGACCCCACCCCAGAGCCTTTGGTTGAGAGGAGCTTTGGTGTGTGACGCTTCTGTAACAACATCTGACGTCCTTTCTTTGCCAGGCCATCTAAACTTTCGGGGCGAAACGCTCAATTGCTACTCTAAAATAAATCAAAATGAAAATGGTAATGTTAGATAAGTACACATTTGTACATTAATTACTACCATATGTACTTCAATATACAACGTTAGTCGTTTTGTTTCAGAAAATCAGTGCGATTATTTCATTTCAATTTGCGAGATATGGGTGCTCTAATGAAACGTGCACTATTACCTTCATTGCATCGTCTTGTTTTGCTGGGCACTTTTGATCAAGTATCATTAAGCGTGGAAGCGCAAGACTTTGAGCGTATTATGTACCCTTATGATCGAAATTTTGATGAGGAGCCAACGCTCCATTCAGTTTGGCCAAACCTAACGCAGCTGAGCCTGCACAATGCTGAAATTGACTTGAATCCTGGCGAATCTTTGCTGCGCCAATTGGTGACCGTTACGCCAGTGTTGCGAGAGCTGTATGTCTTCAACTTTAAGCTCAACGATGGCGACTGCGCCCACTGCGTCTTCATGGCGTCCCCAGTGGTGCTTCCAGCACTTGAGAAGCTCACCATGAGCAGTCTTGATCAAACCACTAGTGCCAGCTGCAGTGAAAGTCTCCAGATGCTGCACCCAGTGGGGTGGATTGCACCGAAGCTGCGCCACCTCTCGGTCTGCTATCATACCGTTAGACCAACTCTGCCAGAACCAGACAATCCAGACAGGATAGAACTCTTCCGCGACGCTTTTCTGGACAGCGCTAAATGTCTTGAGTCTCTCGAGCTGGAATGGGTGGTCTACAACAGCAAGAATAGAGCGAAAGTGCGCACTCCAGAATACTCTTGGCCTAATGATAGGAAGAAACTCAAAGTAGTGGCTCCTTCGGAAACCTACATGAGGTGCTGCCATTCCCATGGTTCAGACGAGGATGGTAATATGGTCTATGAAATGCACTCTTTCTTCAAGATCGTTGGAAACAGAGAGCTGAAAGAGGATTCTGGTGACAGCACGTGTTGACTCCTGTGTAATGCATAGATGATACTGCCGTGTTTGTTTTGTTTGTTTGTGTGTGTGTGCTTGGGCCGCTTCTATGACCACGGCATGGGGGCCTCACTCTTCTCTGAAAATATTTAATAAAAAAGGTTTAAAAAAATGTTTACATAAAAAAAAATTTTAATTATTTTTTTTTGTACCAATGCCTGTACATGCCTTGTAAGTAGTGTACAATTACTGTGCAGTGCCAAGACTGCACCTAGCGGGCCACGCCTTTGACGTTCGGTAGCTGTATCGGTCAGCTTGCCTGGCCCACCATGGCTTGACGGGAGCAACTACGAGCGCAGCAGTGAGGTTCAACATGAGTGAATCTACTACACTGCTTGGAGGTGGCTAATCGGAATGTGGCGTTGACGTCGTGGCAGCTGCCCAAGATGTCTCGCGGTGGCAGACGCTTGAGAACTTCCGTCAGTACGTCGTATGGCAAGCTGTTCATGTCAGCTGACTGCTGAGAAGTGCCTGCGGCGCTGGCTCGTATGGCTACTTTTGAATCACGAGGAAGCATGATTGTGCACGCTCGCGTTTGTGAGAAACGCGAATCATCACTGATGATGAAAAGTTGCGTGGACGAGTTGGCAAGCAAACAGTCGAGGAAAATAAAGTAAACCAAATGGCAAGGTGGTTTTAACCGCTTTTTTTACGTTTTTTACTTTTCAACGTTACACCAGAACGTAATGAATAATCTGCACCAAGAGCAGAGAGTATACTATCATTTATGTGATGTACTGCTCAATCCAGTCACTGAACACTGAACTCGCTCTTTGCAGTTCTTCTGAAACAACCAGTAGCCAAGGCTTCTTTCAAGCGAATTTTCCACCTTGCAGAGCTTCTCATTAAGTTAAGCGGAGGCATTTTCATAGCGGGTGGGACGGAGTGGAAGGGAAATTCCAAGTTCCAGAAGCTTGACATGGAAAACACGTGAAATTGATGATACATGTATTCGATTGGAGATAGGTACATATCGTGTACACACGTTGTGCAGGGAAGCAATTGACTGTCATGGAGACTCAAGCGCAGTCAGCACCTTCCATATGCATCTCGGTTTACGAAACGTTCAAACAACGGATCGGGTTGTGATCAGATTGGAATGGCTGGGGCGCATCATCCAGGATTGACATGGGAGGAGCAACATCTCATCTGAGGGCGTCAACAAAGATTCCATGTCCTCAGCATACATGTAACCGGGTTTTTGAAGTGGGGGGGGGTCTGAGAGACTTCTGGGGGGGGGCGTGGGGGGGGTACTCAGATTTGAAGAGGGAGGGGGTCCCAGAAGGAAAAGAAATCTTCCAAAATAGTGTCTAAATAGGCACTTTTCAGTCAAAAATAGGTCAAAAATGCCTTAAAATAGGCTATAAATAACGTTGTTTAGCTGTTTTAAGGCCAAAATACAGTGAGAAAGGCAAAAAGTACACTACTTTGTACAATTGTTGGCAAGTTGGAAAACTTCAGGAAAATTCTGGGGGGGGGGGGGGGGGGGGGGGGGGGCGGGGTTTGGGGTAAAATTCTGGCTGGGGCGGGCAACCCACCGGGCGGTTTCTTGTCATCATGGAGCCACGACGAATCATCAACAAAAGGAGGTGAGGTGGCAATCGCGACTTGGTCAACAAACTTTAAAGGTCACTGGGAGAATTGCTGCTTTGGGATTGAAAAATGTCTCAATGTCTCACGCGTCACTCATGTGTGAGTTGCCAAGACTGTGATAAGCGCCCCAGCCCCTTATGATGCCCGGTGCCCTCTTGGAGGGGCGATTATCATTTTTGGGGGGTGGCTATGATCATTGGGTTCGTCTATAATTTCGTACTACAATAAAAGTTGCAACCTAAATGGTGCCAATAGTTGTGTTGGACCACTGCTCGTGGGGCTGCTTTGCCGCACCACGGGAGAACAGTAGACTGCGCGACATTGTAAATTGAAGCAACTGACGCATACCATATTCGAAAGTGATAGAACGAACAGCAATCACGACAAAAACGCGCCATCAACTGGTATTGTCGTGCACAGGGCCGATCTAGGGGCTACACAACCATGCAGCGAAACGAATCCTAACCTATAGACGTCTTCCAGTTCATCCACAATCAGCGCCCGCCCACGCGTTTGGCCCGGAAGAAGGTGTTGTCCACGTCCACATCCCTGGCGTTCTTGTTCTTGCGATAGTAAATTGAGCCGTCGCAGTAGAGCCACGCAACCGTAGTGTCCTTCTTGTGATTGTCAATGTCTCCAAGCAGATCTTTCGCCTTCTCTACCATTCGCCTTCGGACATCGCCTGAGTAGCCTAAACGGTTTGTGTGTACAAAACATCCAATGGCATAGCTAGAACTTGATTTCCGGTGGAGGGAGTTCAATCTCGGTCAAACACTAAATTTTGCAACAGGGTCGGATTTCCTGTCGGATTTTTTTGGACATTGCGCCATCTCGGCTGGGGAAGCCTTAGAAACCCTCCCATCCAACCTGTTTACACGCCTTGCGCTCGTTTGCCTGACTACATTCACCAAAACGTTAGCAATGTGGTCAAAAAATTGAGCTTCAGAGAATTTCAATGTAGAGGGGAACTTCCCCCTCTTCCCCCAACACTGAAACATCAGTGTATAATGTATGGTCCCTGATTCTCCCAATCCCAATGGAAGATGTATCTAAGATCGTTTAGACTTGTTTTCAGGCTCCGCCTGTTACCGTAAATCCTCCAATAGTGCCCCGGGGCACTATCTTTTCAAACATGCCTTACCCTGCGGCACTTTCGGAGGGGGCTCTATACTTCCAACCAAAAAAATGAATGGCAATGCTAATTTCGCAGTCAAAAATTGACGATTTTTCGGTGATGTTGATCACTTTTTTCCCCATTTAATGGTTGATTTACCATTAATAGTAGCTGAAACGTACTATTATTGGTGAGTAGTAGTGTGTATGCATTATATACAATATGCTCTATATGCATCTATATACTATATACAATATGCATTATATACAGGGTGGCCCAAAAAATCTTGGACCCCTAACTTCAACGCGGCCGTTCTCCGTCTAGGGTAGACCGATTGACGTGAAATTTTAACCACACATACCTCCAACCTTCCTACGCCTCCCCACAAAATTTCAGTTGAATCGGACGAATTGTGCTCATTTCGCAGTCATTTGCGCAAAGCCTACTCAAAATGTGGGTGTTCACGTGCCCGTTCTCGTCCTAGGGGCAACCAATTGTTATGACATTTTAACCAGAGATACCCCAGGCGCATACACGCTTTGTCGCGAAAAACCAAGTTAATTGGACAAACGGTGCCCATAGGACTGTCATTTTTGCAAACCATCCTCAAAAATGGGATGTTCACGTGCTATCCAGCACCATTGACTGACAAACATCAAGTTTCATCGACGATGACCGATTTATTCTTGTGTAAGCTTTCAGTGGCACAGTCAAAAACATGCCAGAGCTGCGATTACATATTCACATATTCGATATGTCCACCGTTATTCGCTACCACTGCTTGCACTCTTGGCAAAAATTGGTCGACTGCCGCATTGATCGACCTTTGACTAATCGCGTTCCATTCTTCCACAATACAATTCCTGAGCTCTATCAAACTTTGTGGTTGGCGCCGATAGACGGCGCTCTTTAGTGGCCCAAACAAAAAGTAGTCGCATGGCGCCAAATCGGGACTGCAGGGCGGCCACATGTCAGGGCGCCAAAACTGCACGCCCTCTTGCTGTAAGAACTCTTGAGTTGCGCGAGCAGTGTGCGCGCGTGCACCATCTTGCTGCAGGATAAAGTTGCCTGGGCGACATTCCCAAGTGCAATAGTCCGAAGTCCACCAGTATTCAAAAAAATTCCCTTTTGTGTATGCACAAAGTAAGATCCCAGCCTCCATCCACCTACCTTTTGACAGAGGCTGGGGGGGGGGAGAGGTGCAGAAACGGGGTTCAGTCCAAAATATTCGAAGAATGAGGTGCCTGAGATAAGCGTGGAGCACCGTCATCAACCCCCCACCCTCCCTGCGTTAAGTCACATTCATGACCCAGGCCCAGGCGTGTAAGGTATGCGACGTAACCACGTTTCTTCCCCCTCCAAACTTAGTGAGCTTCGAAATGTCGCCCCAGGTGCCGACAATTCCCGCATAGCGGGAATGAGCGTTTGAGTCAGAATATGATTGCAGTAATACTGGGAGTTGACAGTGCCATCAATAACATGAATTGGAGTTTTACCCAGCTTTGAAAAGCCCACCGAAATCATCTGCTTTTGGGGAAACTGACCCCTTTCAACAAGCAAGTTTTCGAGAGGAATGTCTCGTTTTCTCAACTGCATAGGTTGATAAATTCTGTTATTTTGGCGATTTCTTGGGGTTTTTAAGTAAAACGTCGATTCATCGGTGAAAAACACTCTGCGTAATTGTTGGGGAGTCACGTCGTCGTCATCCAACAAATTCTGGCACCTTAATGCACGTTTAAGTATCTGCAATGATTTCTGCAGAGCTGCGGCTTAGAAAAAGGAAGAACCAACCTTTGCAGCCGCGCGTGACGATTGGCTTCAGTAAGGGAATGGACGACAGCGCGTTTAAACACCTTTTTTTCTAAATCTTCGCGCGCAATGCGCTGTACGGAAGAACGAGCAATTCCAGTGGCACTTGCGATTTCTCGCGCGGACAAAGATGTGCCAGGGCCAATTTTTGTTGTCACTTCAGATATAAAAGACGAAAAAAAACTTTTTTACAATAATAAATAATCTTAATTTAAAAGGTTTTGTTATTTGGTGCAAAAAAAACGGCCCCAGGTTGATCCTCCTGACTCGCAATCAAATCGCCGACAATTTCAACATTTTCGTCAGTTCTAATGGTTCTTGGGCGCCCACTTCCTGCTTTTCTTTCGATTTGCCCTGTTGCGTCGACTTTACTGAGCAAAAAGTTGATTGACGACAAGGGCCAATTTTTTCCTGGAAATTCTCGTCGAATTCTCTTTGCCCCCCAATTTTTTTCAACTCTGAGCGTCTTAATTGTGATTTTATCTTCTTCCGAGAGCCGCATCTCAGTTTCTTTCAGGCTGGGAGAGGTTTTTCCAACCTCAGATTCGATTTCGGCGCTGAATTTCAGCGCCGAATTCCGAATTTGGGTCTTTCAAAGTCGCCGCACGGAATTGCGATTCTGCCTCAGATTCAGCCGAAAATTTAGTGGAAAATTATTGTTGCGGTCCTACGAATATTTGAGATTCAGGCGTCCGCACTGGGCTGCCTTAAGAAGCAATCTTTTTGGCGCATCGACCGGGAACCGTGTGTGGGATGAATCAAAATGAACTACTGTATGTGGAGAGTTCAAAGTATGGTTAATCCTGTGAGAGTTCCCGCTTTCAACAGTGACCCCAGTGACAGACAAGAGATGGCATCGTGTGTACCTTTTGACCGCTAAAATGCGACAACAACTGGAAGGCAGGAAGCGCTTGCACATGAACGTCCCATTTTTGAGGATGGTTTGCAAAAATGACTGTCCTATGGGCACCGTTTGTCCAATTAACTTGGTTTTTCGCGACAAAGCGTGTATGCGCCTGGGGTATCTCTGGTTAAAATGTCATAACAATTGGTTGCCCCTAGGACGAGAACGGGCACGTGAACACCCACATTTTGAGCAGGCTTTGCGCAAATGACTGCGAAATGAGCACAATTCGTCCGATTCAACTGAAATTTTGTGGGGAGGCGTAGGAAGGTTGGAGGTATGTGTGGTTAAAATTTCACGTCAATCGGTCTACCCTAGACGGAGAACGGCCGCGTTGAAGTTAGGGGTCCAAGATTTTTTGGGCCACCCTGTACAATATATATATTGCTCATAAAAGGCACAGGGCATAACATACACTTTACCCCTGGGGGCACTATTGGAGGGGGCACTATTATTTCAACCTTGCCTTACCCAGGGGCACTATTGAAGTTGGCACTATCGGAGGGGGGAGCTTTATTGGAGGATTTACGGTATGTACGCTCTGCTCTGTTTACAAGCATGCGTGCGCAATAGTATGGGATGTGCGTATACCAGGGCGCATGCAAGCTGAACTGACACTGGTCTTTTTCGTCGCACACGTTGACTCCTCTTCTGAATCCTTCAGTCATTCCAAGCGTTTTGCAATTGTCGCGTAGTTTCTGGAAACGGTCTCCATTCTTGCCAATCCGAATGACGCGACAAATGGATGACGAGTCTGAAACGGCGCGAGTCATACATACCTACATAGCTACATAAGATGACCAGAGGTTCTAGGACTGTAGAACTACTGCAACCTACAGGGTGGACCGGGCTCGACTGCACCTCTTTGTTCAAGTGTGTATGTATATCTGATGTTCAAGTCTAAGTTAGACTGACTGCTACACACACATGTTTAAAATTTCATCAAAAATCGCTTCATCCACCCCAGAGATATACCTGAACAAAGAGGCGCAGTCGAGGCTGCTGACCCACCCTGCTTAGGCCACGTGGCTTCAACAAAGTCAACTTCAAGTAACGAAAGAGCCCTCACGTTCCCAGCCCGTCTTTGCACACCACGGCAGGTTGCGAGTCTTCACCGCGTCGCCGCTGCCGACGAGCACTGCCAACAGCAACGGGCAGACCAACGCGACGTTCTAAAAGTTAGAGATGGGCTGACCGAAGCAGTGAAATTCGAAATTCACTAAACCCCGAATCGGGGCGTGCATGTGCAGTAATGGAATGGGAGCGGGTGACGAGTGGACGTGAAAGAAGGATCGGTCATTTAAAAAAAAACAGGATTAAATAGGTATCGGCGATCAATCACCATTTTCCGCGGGGGCAATCGCTCCAGGAAATTTCGGATGGGAATTTCGAGTGATACAAATTTGTAGGGGCTGGTTGGCTGCTACAACGTTGTCGGGACTGCTTCCTTTCAACATATACGAGCTTGTTTTGAAAGTTTCCACCCACCGGGCCACAGAGTGCTCAGCCGTTGAGTGCAGTTTGCAGTTTCCACCACGCTTATTGTACATCAAAATCGCTACATACAATGTAGGTACGCACAACCAAAAGGTTGCCGTCTACAAATCGACATTGCACCCGCGTGCGTTCCCTGTTGACGCACTCACATGTACAAGTGCGCTCCTATTGGGACATGTGTGCTGTGTGGTGCAGGGCAGGGCAGCAGCAGCGACAAATGCCAGTCAGTGGCTGCCGCGTGCAGTGCCGCAGCTGTGTCACGCCGCAGACTTTCATACACTGCCTAGTGGCGGCTGCGCTGCGTGCTCTCGCTCCATGTACCTGTACACGTACATGTACATTGTATGCACAAGCAAGGCGGTGGGCGAGCACACAGGCATTGACTGCCATGCTGCCAGTCATTGCTGCTCGCTCGCGCTGACTGAGAAGAGACACACGCTCAGTCTGTTCGTCAACAGTCCTTAGCGGGAGAGACTTTTTTTTGAAAATTAATTTTGACACCACCACCGCACAGCACGAGGCCGTGAACAATCACGAAGATCGGGCGGATCAGTGTCACAACGACGTTCTACTCCCGCGAGGGAAGGCGGGTCGCCCTCCTGGCACGGATTTCGAGCTGAAGCACCGGATCGCCTGGCACCGCATATACCTCATGGTCACTGGCGGATCCAGGATTTTCTGACAGGGGGGGGGGGAGCAAGCTCAAAATTTTTTTTCGGCTTAAATTTTAATTGGAGAGCTATATTTCGCGCGTTTGGCGCCGGAGCCCACTTTTCGCATATTTTTCAACACTTACAACAGGCAGTGATGCTACAAAACACACATTTTGCATTTTTGCGGTTCTTTAGGTTGTTTTTAGTAGAATACGTGAGACATTTTGTTCAAATTTTTCGAAATCGCGCCGCAGGCGAAAATTTTCAATGTTAACTGCCTCATTCCTTAGAATTTCAAGGAATTTAGCATGAGTTGTGGCCAAAAAGTATGCACAAAAGCGCGCGCCGCAGGCGAAAATTTTGGTTTTCCAACCAACATCTGAGCATTATGTTATTGGGCGAAACAGTCACATTAGGTCAGCTTGCATCCCTTGCCCCCTTTACGTGCCTTACGTGCATCTCTACTTTGGATGGGCGAGCTGAACCAAAATATAGAGTCAAAACCTTAGTCCAAACGCAGTCGTCCATACACTACAGCGCCGCAGGCAAACATTTTCCGGTTATGAGAGTGTAAATCTATTGGAAATTGGCAAATATTAGTCCGATTCGTCCCTCTTCCCTCTCGTCTGGGCCCCTTCTGCCCCCTTTGCCTGCCCCGCGACGTTCTCTGCCCCCAACGACTGCCCTCAGCTCCTTCTCTGCCCGCAGCGCCTGCACCCGCTGCCCCCCTTTGCCGACCACGACAGGTGGGGGCACGCCCCGCCCCCCCCCCCCTTTGGATCCGCTAGTGCTCATGGTAGCGTAGTTATCGGTTGGTTTGTGATCCCCCCCCCCCTGTAAATCTCGGATGCAGTGGACTGATTTTTTAGTGTGCAAAAATGAAGCTGTGTTTACATTAAGAGAGGGAGGCTGACATTTTCGTTTTAAGGGTCACCATTGGAATAGCGGGGAGGTTCATGGAATGTGCAATCTTTTGACGCCACCACGTCAGGAAAGTGGAAATCGACTTTTGCCGAAGCCAGTTGCACCGACTAGCGGGACAGCGGTGAATCATAAGAGCACGGACAGTTCAGTATATTGGGAAACGTAGGTATGTAGCAGGAGGACAACATAAATCGCGGCCTAGGGTGATTTTTTAAGCAGTTCTTATTTCTTGTGAATGGAGAACTCGTGATTGACACTTGTCTTTGTGGGGTTGCCGTTTACACGGTGACTAATGGTGCCATCGCAGTTGAGCCACGCTACGACTGCGTTCTTCCTGTACTGATCGATGTCGCCTAGCAGTTCCTTTGCCTTCTTCTCCATCCTCGATCTAGTCTTTCCATCGCTGCCTAGATGCACAAAAGCCCTTCAAGGTACATTATTTTGAAGTTTGAAGCTTTCAATTACGCTTGAAATTTGCGAATTGTCATCAGGACAAGCGAACCTCGCAAGGGTCAAGTTGAGTCACAAAATACGGTTGTACATACATGTATGTATGTACATGTAGTTGTTGCATTAGTTTTCTGACTCCCAGGTGTATTCGTATTGTCGGGGTAGCGTACAGTGAGTGTACTTAGGTACCAATATCTGTCTACAGAAGTGCCACACACTCACACGGTCCTTTTGCGCCACAACCATTCCATTGTCTGGCGAATTCTCCGCCTCTTAGATCATGTTCTTTGCAAGCCACTCTGAAAACCTTGAAGCTGTTGCCATTCTTGTCCGTCTCTATGGTGCGACAGAGATGCTCGGAGCCTAGAACAAATGATCACCGAAATTCATATCTTTGGAAGTAGACTACGCTATACGTTTGAGAAATTGTGAATGAGGCGCGTGACCCTCAGTATATGCACCTACAAATTTTGTAGACTGTGAAGTGGCAATCGTCAGCCGGTATGTATTATTTGCAGAAAGAAGACCACTTATGGAGTCTTGCTCTTAAAATATACTCACCTGGCTTGCCTGTCGAAACGCACCAGTTGAGATGGCCATTAGGGTCGGCGGAACCACCGCCAATGGCGATCGTCAATAGCAGGATCAAACACGTTGGAATAGGGAAGTTCTGAAGCAATGCACGTGTAGCAAAATTAACATGTGTTAGCACAGACAATCCAAGTTTTCAGGCACATACAACATATTGTAAGACAATTGACATTTTGACCCAAGCTGTGCACAGTACCATTGGTACTGAGAAACTTCATCGGCAGGTGTAGCTTACCATTTCTCCAGGTTCAACTGAAGGGACCTCTTTGCTCGGAAGGAGAATTGCAATTCGAGCAAATGCAGAGAAGCACGCAAGCAACTACAACTATCAACAACACTCTTCCTTCCAACATTATGAGCTTGTGTCGAGGAGTGGCGCTCCATTTCACCGCAATTGCTCAGCTGTTGGGTGGATTGGGGCCGGAATTGATGTGGTCTCTACAAATTCCTATACATCATAATATACCTACTACACGCATTGTTCTTGTGGTGGCAACATGATATAGGGTAAGTAGGCACAAGCACGTCTAGCGATGCTTTGTGGATGCTGGGTGCGATGCGGCCGTGCTGAGCTCTATATACTCACGCGCAGGGTGTTGCTCCAGCTTTCAAAATGCGTACCCGTAGACAGGACCCGTACCCGTAGACCCGTAGACTACGCATGGATAATACTCTTTCGATCGCCTGGCCGCTATAGGTTGTTGCATAGGGAACCTGGACGCCACGGCTAGCGAATGAATCTACAGAGAGCTGCATGCATGCACCCAGGATTTGCTTTTTCGTGAGTGTGTGTTCGATCTCGATCAAATTTTGCAGACCCTGTATTTTGCCACCACCACCAGTGCCGCCAATATGAGCGATTTGAGTGGTAGGAAAGAGCGTTGTAATTTTGTTTTGTTTGAAATTGAGTGCCATACAAATGTACCTACGGATTTCTCTTCAAGCAACGAGCAACGATGAAATGCGCCCCAGTAAAACAGCTTGTCGTCTGCCAAAACTTCGTTTTAAAATGAATGCCTTCTCTCAGTTTTGTGTGCAACTTATCGTTGTTCTCACAGTTTCGGTTTTGTTTTGTGTTATAACCGGTGACGCGCAGGCTTTGAATTTTGTTTTTATATACCGTAATTTTCTGTGCACTCCTCATTCGTTCCTAACCACTCTCTTTGAGTAGAAATTACAGATAGATATACATACTCCCATAAGTTGAACCAAGTTGAAAAATGTGAGCTCTGAAAGATTTTTGGGGAGAGGCAGGCCTGTGTAATGCTACTTGTTGTTCACTGAAAATCTGTGGTTGACTTCTGACTGCGGGGGGTGGGGGGGGGGCGTGGGGCTGGGGGCGCAAAGCAATAAGAGTGCATTGCTTTTTTTAACAACAAGTTTATGCAATCGACGTTTTCAAACCAGTTCATAGTGTGACGCTAATGCGTGGTGCGACGCGACAAGAAACGAGTTTGAACACTGCAGGATCAAATGCCAGGGAGTAGGCGTTGCGGAAAATCACAGCGATCTTTTTTGCGCGCAAATGCCATTTGGCTGTGTCCGCCATCGACCGCAGGATAGTGGTCGACGTAAAACTTTCGCCAAAATGGCAGGCCGACGTAAATCCTAAAGGAAACATGCAAAGAAAAATCCTAAAGGCATAACTCACCAACACTGTATGTTTTGCTAGGTGTGCGTGCTGCGTGCGTGCGTGCGTGCGTGCGTGCGTGCGTGCGTGCGTGCGTGCGTGAGTGCGTGCGTGCGTGCGTGCGTGCTGCGTGCGTGCGCGCGTGCGTGCGTGGGTGCGTGCGTGCGTGCGTGCGTGCGTGCGTGCGTGCGTGCGTGCGTGCGTGCGTGCGTGCGTGCGTGCGTGCGCGCGCATACATAGAATCTTGATGCGGGTTCTTGTCCGGAAGGTCCAAAGCATGTTGACAGTGTCCCGGTGTCTCTGTCGCAACACTGTAATCCTCAACGTCTATGCTGAAGGTGGTAATCACCGAACAGCTTGCGCAACTTGCGTTATACGTCGCGTCCTACAGTGTACACGGATGCGATAAAAGTTACGGATTTGCACGCGCTTGTATGAACTCAATTTTATTAATTGTATAGTCGCAATTTTAAGTCGAAAAGCTGTCCATCCAATGAATCAAAACAAAGCGAACAACAGTCATCAATTTTTGTGCAATATCCGCTCAAATGTTACGCGACTTTCGGCACACACTCCTTTGTAATACTGTACCTGTGTGCCTCGAAGACTGAACACAATGTCCGGAAGTTCTGCCACCGCCGTCTCACACCTTTTTACATATGAAATTGTTACGTTTTGTGTACAGTGGACCATCATGGCCTGCTAAACACAGAGGTCCGTTGACATTGCACTCGAACTGGCTTCCGGGCACCCTGTGCCCGGAAGCATTAGTGCCCCTTTCCAATAGTGCCTCCCCTTCCCTCAATTAGTGCCCTGGGTAAAAAGAGGTTAGAAGTATAGTTTTCCAGGGAGGGCACTATTGGAGGAATTACGATAATTCGAATTTGCGCATTCTACTGAGCCCTCCTGCTCGTGCAGCGTAAACGGAACTCAAACGTCATAGTGGAATCTCATTTGGTGCGAGAAACGCCAGCCGCTGGCCAGTAAGTCGCATCGCTCAGCGCTCGATCCGTCCGCGAGGTAGTCGAGCTGGTTCAGCGCCTCGGCGCACCAACCACTCTGCTGCTCGTCTCTATAAAAGCGCGCGGACGTGGGCAAGGGAAAAAGTCGTGCAAATTCAGTATTGCACCTCACGGGATCAACTGACAGACGGCTATTGGCAGAGACACGAACGGTTCGCCCAAGTCGAAGATGACTCGCACGCCCTCGCGAAAACGACAACACCACAATATTGATATTGGACAATTACCTACACACGTGTAGACCCGTGCTCTAAAAAAATGGCAGTGGGGCGGCGAACAATGTGGAAGGGAGTACCCACATGCCTCTATCAGCACAGCAAACTGCGGACCCACTCAATCGCTACACTACAACCCTACCTCTCAAATGGAAGAATACATATACCGTAAACCTTATACCGTAAATCCTCCAATAGTGCCCGGGGCACTATTTTTTCAACCTCTCCTTGCCAGGGGGCACTATTGGAGGGGGGCTTCTATCATCTCAACCTAGAAATTTTGAATGGTAATGCTAGTTTCGCTGTCAAAATTGGCGATTTTTCGGTGATTTTGATCACTTTTGTCATATTTAATGGTTGATTTTCCGTTAATAGTTGCTGAAACGCACTTTTTTGGTTAGTAGTAGTGTGTATACACGATATAACTGTACCTACCACTATATTTTTGCCCATAAAAGGCACATGGCACAACATACCCCTTACCCCTGGGGGCACTATTGGAGGGGGTTGTATTCGAGGATTTATGGTAGCTTTTTTTTACTCCCTTTATTCCGCCCCCTACAATTACGGCTCCTCCTATGGCTCGAATAAAACAATTACCTATGTAGCCCCCAGGTACCTAATTACGGTGTGTACCAGCATGTAAGTGTGTCGCAGCGAATTGCTAAAATAACGATGGTTGCGTACGCATTTAACTGCAATAAAGCTGCACGTCCGATCAGCATGTTCATGATGGGCGCGTATTCATCCTGTTGATGTGCTGAGAAAAGCGGCTCTTTTGGAGAGCGTGTATTTTTAGCGGTAAGGGGCTCTGAAAGTCACACGCCTAAAGACCTAATGATCTAGTTGTTTTGGGGGTGGCTGAATACGAGAGGTGGCTAAATATAAGAGGGGTATAACTAGAACGTTTACATAATGTACATACACAATATCCATACACAATGTATGGACACGCATGAATTGACATCAGTATTGTGGCGGTCATGACGTACATCTCCTTGGAAAATATCAGTTGAACCTGCAAAGACAGCCCCACAACAGATGAATGCTCTGATGAAAGTGGGCAGGCAAAAATAGACACTTAGGTACCTACATTCAAAATGCCATAAACAGACAGACACTAATAACTCCCAACCCCGGGCGCGTGCGTGCGTGCGTGCGTGTGTGTCCGTGTGTGTGCGTGTGTGTGCGTGTGTTTGTTTGTTTGTTTGTTTTTTTATTCGTCGAAGCACGGTGTACGACATTACAAAGGCACAAATGCGAAGCACAGCGAGCGAGCGAATTGGGTACACATGTGTCACAACAAACAAAGTGCAATTGTCCACAGTTAGCAAATAGGAGGGATGGGAATGCTACGCCCGCCAACTGTTTACGTTATCACGTGCGAGACATGGCTAGGTGACACCAAAAAGGTGATTTTATAACCTAACCATTTAGGAATTGGGATAAGTTTTCCTTTAGGAGTTTATGTTTAAATGTAATGATAGTTTTGGAGTTGACCGTTCCTTCCGACAAGGCATTCCAAGCAGCAATGACCCTATTGGAGAAGAAGTGCGCTCTATACTGAGTATTGTGTTTTTGTGGACGGAGTTTAAAATTATGCCCCCTCGTTCTGCTGTCTCTATTTAGGGTAAAGCAATCTTCAAATTTATTGGAAGTTTGTTTGTGAATTATTTTATAGACATAGATTAAATCAGCATGTAGCCGCCGCAGCTCAAGGAGGGGAAGACCAATGCGCTCTCTCCGTTCATCATATGACAAGTGGCGTAGTTGCGGAATATTTCGGGTGAAAGTTCTCTGAATTGACTCCAGCTGCCTTGTGTTACCAACCATGACCGGATTCCAACACGGGGAAGCATATTCAAGACTGCTTCTAACAAACGCGCAAAATAACACTCTTAACACCTTCAAATCTCTAGTGTGAAAACAGTTTAGTATTGCGGAAGCTCTTAGACCAGCAGCCTTACTAATCTGGTTGCAATGTTCAGTAAAGCGAAGATCTTTGGAAACAGTGACGCCCAAGTCACGCATAGTTTCTACCGTAGATAGCTGTGTTCCTCCTACACTGTAGTTTGTTCTTTCCTTGCGATTTATACCGAGGTGAAGGACTGAACATTTGGAAAGAGAAAGCTGGAGCTGATTTTCGTTGCACCATTGATAAATTAAATTCAGGGAGTTTTGCAGCTTGCTGCGATCGTCTAGTAATTTGGACCGAAAATACAGCTTGCAGTCATCCGCAAACAGTTTGAGCGAAACTTGGTTTGCAACAGCTGGCAGGTCGTTGATGAAAATAAGAAACAGGAGTGGACCTAGCACGCTACCTTGAGGGACTCCACTACCAACTGGCGCGCTATCAGAAAAAGTGTCATTTACTTTAACCCGTTGGGTGCGATTTGTTAGCCAGCTACTGAGCCAATTGGTAATTGAGTGCGCAATTCCATAGCACTTAAGTTTATGCAGCAACTTTGAGTGGCTAACTGTATCGAATGCTTTGGCAATATCCAAGTAAGCTATGTCAACAGGTTGTCTAGCATCCAATTCTTTAGTCCAGTCATTCAGACATTCTAGAAGTTGACTAACAGTGCTATGTTTGGCCAGGAAACCATGTTGCGCAGAGCTGATTAACCCATTGGATTGCATGTGCGCTAGGACACGTTTTTTGATAAAGGCTGATTCACAATTAACGGTCTTCCCATCGGTCTCGGTCTCGATCTCGGTCTCGGTCTTCGCATCGGTCTCGGTCTCGGTCTCGGACTTTTTGACCCATGCCAAATTGACGACGCGTTGCCTCCGGTCTTTCAATGATCTTCGGTTAAATGCGCGCCTGTCAGCGTATTAAAGAGCGTACTGTGGCCCTTGTTTTCGACCTGTTTCATTTTTTATGCAACTTCCGTAGGAAACAAAAAAAGCACACGCAGTAGACGACGGGAACGCACTACCACCAGACA
The DNA here is from genome assembly GCA_030248085.1 of Paralinhomoeus sp. GSCO2_6. Classification (NCBI taxonomy): domain Eukaryota; kingdom Metazoa; phylum Nematoda; class Chromadorea; order Monhysterida; family Linhomoeidae; genus Paralinhomoeus; species Paralinhomoeus sp. GSCO2_6. The sequence goes on from JASAMY010003820.1 coordinate 23,847, forward strand.
AACAGACAGACATTGTGCGGCAGACGCGGACCGCCCCCAGCGCTTCTGGCCGCCGCCAGGGGCGCGGACGCCGCTACAGGAGCTGTCGTCAGCGCCGCCGTCGACACCGTTGCCGCTGCTGCCGACGCTTTCGCTGACGCTGCCGCTTTTGCCGACGCTTACAGAAAATGTAGGACAATGCCGTCGAGCCCGTCCACCTTGACGTATGCAATGGCGGCGCAGATTTTCCCGCCGCCGTGTCTTTAGAGACGTGCAGCCATGCCGCCGCCGTTTTTTCTTGGATTTTTGGTATAATAGCAGTCGTCAATTATCCAAGGAGACGGCGCCGCCTCCACCTGTTGCATACGACGCATCGTAAACTCTTCCGTGTTTTCAATTTCGGCTAATTTCCTAGTCGCTTTGCGCTTATGCGAATACCGACAAATTCTTTAAGGGTGACGGCTATAGTAAAGCGTGACTACGGTAGCGCGCGCGTTCAACACGAGTTCAATGAAGACCGATGAAGACCGGAGCAAATGTTCAAAGTTCCCAACATCGTCGGTCTCGGTCTCGGTCTCGGTCTTCGCATCGGTCTTCGCTGTTTGGCATTGGAAGACCGAGACCGAGACCGAGACCGAGACCGAGACCGATGGGAAGACCGTTAATTGTGAATCAGCCTTAAGGCTTTCAAAAAGTCTACAGGATGTACTGGTGATGCTGATTGGTCTGTAATTGGAAGCGATGTTTTTGGCCCCCTTTTTAAACACGGGTGTGATGTTAGCGCACAACCAGTCAGGTGGTACTTGGGCTGTGGCCAAGGATAAGTTGAAGATTCGCATAAGTGGGTAGGCAATCGCAAGGGCCACTCTCTTTAATAAGTACTGTGGAATTCCGTCGGTTCCTGAGGAGAACTTATTGGGCAGCTTGGAGAGCGCTAGATATATGTCAAATTCCGAAAAGTTTGGAGGTAGCATGCGTACATGGGTTTGTGAAGACAATTCCAATGGCTCGTTATTGTCTGTGACAAACACTGAAGAGAATTGATTGTTTAAAATGGAGGCTTTTTCAGCTTCAGTGTGCCTAAGCCAGCCATCGGAGGCTTTGAGGGAAGCTACTGAAGGAATTGTCTTCATACGCCCACAAACGTATTTCCAAAATTCTCGACAGTTCCCACGCCTAGCCAAACCATTTTCAAACGCACATTGCTCACTGAGGATGGCTCTATTTGCTGCTTTGTTGGCTGCTTTCCAGTTGTTGTAGTCATCTAGGTTTTGTGAGGCTTTAAATTTATTGTGCAGTCTCTTCTGCTTATTAATTAGCTTTCGAACTTCTTTTGAGACGGGTTTGTTTTTTGGAGTGCACATTGGTACAAAGCGTTCAATGTGTCCGTGTGTCCGTGTGTGTGTGTGCGTGTGTGTGTGTGTGTGTGCGCGTGTGTGTGTGTGTGTGTGTGTGTGCGTGCGTGCGTGCGTGCGTGCGTGCGTGCGTGCGTGCGTGCGTGCGTGCGTGTGTGCGTGCGTGCGTGCGTGTCGCATATGGCAGACAAATCACCACTTGCAGCATACGGCACAATTGGCATTGAATATGTAAATGAGTGTGTATCGTATACTGTATCGTATACTTGTACTTGTATCGTATACTTGTACTTGTATCGTATACTGCTCTCACCGAAACGTCGGCTGAGGTGATGTAGTCGAGCCTGATCGGGGCGCGTGATACGTGCACCGGTGGGAAGTGGATAGAGCGCTTCGTCTCAACGAAGGTGCAATCTTCGAGCATCGACCTGCCAAACGACCAGAAGCCGGTAGAGGAGTTTCGCTTGAGCCATAGGCCAAACAGTGGCCTGAGACGATGCGCTGTCTGCAGGTATACTCCTCGTTGTTCGTCCCGCAAGGAGCCTCCTAGCTCCAACAAAATACGACGGACCAGCGAGCGGAGCGCGCGGAAGAGCGGCGCCGTCCGAATTCCCGCAACCGACAGTCCAAACAAGGTGGGCAGATACGGATTCCCAGGAGGGGTTAGTGGAGGCAGTGGAGGCAGTGGCGGCAGCTGGTCCGGTGACGGCGAGGAGAGGCGAGGGTGGAGGTGAACAAGGCCCACGGCCCCTCTACCAAGCGGCGACGTCTACCGCCGAAGCAGAACAGTTTTTAGATACTCGAGTCCAATGCAAAGAGCGCTTTTCTATTTTCTGTTTACCTATCTCTAATTGGTCAAAATGCAGTAAAAATTGTCACTACCATATTATAGCAGTTTTGCCGTTGCTTTTGACATACTGTAAATCCTCCAATAGTGCCCCCGGCACTATTATTTCAACCTCTCCGTATCCGTATCCGCTGCCAAAATTGCCGATTTTTCAGTGCTTTTGATCACTTTTGCCACATTCAACGGTTGATTTACCGTTAATAGTTGATGAAACGTACTATTATTGGTTAGTAGTAGTGTGTATACACGATATAACTGTACCTACCACTATATTTTTGCCCATAAAGGCACATGGCATAACATACCCCCTACGCCCAGGGGCACTATTATGAAGGGGCTTCTACTGGAGGATTTTCGGTATGCACACCTAATGTAGTGTACCATTGAATGGCGCTGCATCTACATATGCATTTGTGTAGACTGAATGTGTATGTAGGTGTTGCGCTGGATCATGAGATCGTATTCTCAGCTTCTCCAAATGACGAAAAAATATTATCATCATTATTATTATTAAGGTTGTTATCGGCGGAAGCGTTCGACAAATGCATCCCGTCAATCTCCAGAAATTCCGATCCAGTAAGAAGTCTAAATATTTAAACCCATACCCACGCACGCACGCTCCCACGCACGCACGCGCGTACGCGCGCGCACACGCACCGAATGGTCACGTCTCTAAAGGCCTCGAAGAGTACGTGATCACCGCGGTCATAAAGTGCAGAGTAGTCAGCAACGTGATATTTGGTACTGGATGAGCCTTCAATGGACACTGTATTTCTCTGAAGCACATGTACAGTATATGCACGCTGTACCATCATCCCCTGCGGCTGCAGCGCTCACTGCGTCGCGTGTGCGTCCCCATCCACTAGCTGGTCTCGGTCGTTTAGTCGCCTGCCTCCGTCGTCTCTCCACAGCTGCATCGCACATGCACAGTTATTTCTCTACTACCACCCCGGGCAACTATTGCTTCATATATATCGGGAGGTGGCACCATCATCACCACACCTGTTTCCAGTTCACGAGCATAAATGCATTCTCCAGGAATGTGCACGTGGGTCAACGGTTGTTCCAGACAGCTCATCGGAGGAGGATCGCCCGCGATCCAGTAGATATCGCGCCATTCACTTGGACTAATGGGCCTTGTCTCACCGCTCAGCGTCACTGCCAGCTCGACGGAGCCTTAAACGTCTACTGAGCAGTGAAAGGTATAGATACAGGTATAGCACCGCTGACTAGCAAGGTGAGAGAAGTCTAAAATACTGGATTTGCTGTTTAATTCAGCGAAGTGCACTGTTGGAGGGAGCACCATTTCTTAAAATTTTAGATTTTTAGACGACAAGCTTTGATGGGTAAAGGTAATTATGCAGTCAAAATTTGCTCAATTTTCAATGGTCTTGTCTGTGTTTCTCCATTTTATGATTGATTTACTGGTAATGCTAGTAGTTGTTAAAACGTCGGTTATTAAAGGCCACAGTTGTGAACGCTACATACACGATTTCAAAGATATAAACGTACAGACCTACCGTGGTATGCTACGGGTAGCCTATGGTCTAGTGGCAGAGAATCGGCATCTTGCGCTCACGGCTCGGCTCTGGCTGGGTTCGATTCTTGATGGATCCACTAGATCGAGAACGTCCTTCTCAATGGATTTTCTCGTGCCATCGCTGGCCTACCTAAATTACAGATGCCGTTCATCAGAATTAGGGTTGTTAAAAAAAACAAATGGAAAACTAGGGTGTTTTTTTAAAAATAAAACAGTTTTAGTTAAGAAAAGTACGTTTTATTTTGAACTTTTTCAAAATCACCTCAGAACGTCATCTGGACAAAGTAGATGGTATTCTAACGTGTTTAGGACGGATAAGTAGGCACAGCAGGAGCACTCTTGCATAATTTCATACTCCTAAGCTTTCAAAACAAGCTTTAAGGAGCATAAACCAGAGTGCACCATGTACATGTACACCATGTACAACATATACGATGTGGACGACCATGTTCCGCATTCAACGACGTAGCAGTTCAGCTCGTTATTTAGAGCGGAACTTGTGCCTGTCAAGATCTCACATGCACATGTGGCGCATATACCGTAAACCCTATAATTAGCCCCCCGGGGGCTAATTTTTTCGTTCGAGCTCTAGGAGGGTGTATTATTATAGGGGGGGGGGCTAATTATAGGGGGGGGGGGGCTTATACCGTAAATCCTCCAATAGTGCCCCCGGGGCACTATTTTTTCAACCTCTCCTTACCCGGGGGCACTATTGGAGAGGGGGCTTCTATTATTTCAACCTAAAAATTTTGAGTGGTAATGCTAGTTTCGCAGTCAAAATTGCCGATTTTTCGGTGATTTTGATCACTTTTGCCGCATTTAATGATTGATTTACCGCTAATAGTTGCTGAAACGTACTATTATTGGTTAGTAGTAGTGTGTTCCCCGCCGTCCGCGGACGAGTACTCGGCCGTGGACGGAACTCGGGCGTGGACGGTAACATATACACGATATAAATGTACCTACCACTATATTTTTGCCCATAAAAGGCACATGGCACAACATACCCCTTACCCCCGGGGGCACTATTGGAGGGGGGGGGCTCTATTATTTCAACCTTGCCGCTTGTGCTATCAAAGTATCTAAGTATGACTGCAAATACATAGGCATCACTAATATTTGTGCCATGGGCGTCAAGTTTCAAACAAACATTGGCGTAATATCCACAAAAGTAGCAAAAAGTAACCAAAGAATGAATAAAGAGGGATTTTTCACAGCAAAAAGCAAACCAGAGCACAGCAAACCGCAAACCGCACAGCACAGCAAACCGAGAGCAGGTTTTTTTAATATTAAAACCGAACTTTTCTAAAATAAAACCGGTTGAAAAGAAACCTTAACAACTCTAATCAGAATGTCTTTGACTAATTGCCGTATGCGGCTATAGAGAAGAAGTCATCATGGAGATGGGTATATGTACTACATACATTGTATGTGGGCCATTCAATGCCTCCTACATAGCATTGCCCCTTATCTACTTACAACTCCGGCGGCTGTCCGTGTATGTCTGCGTGTCTGCCGCGTCCGGGCTATAACTCTCGAACGGCTCGACGGATCCGGACGGGCGATGGCTCGTTCGACTCGGCCTCGCTCCGCATTTCGACAGACGCTATTCGTTTTGCGATTCGAAAGTGATATAAATGGCGAAAATACCATCATAGGACTAATATTTTGGTGTGACTAATATTTCGTTCTAACAGCGATACGCGTTTCTTAGAAAACGTGCATGCGTCCGCTGTTTTTGGTAACTCTCCAACGGCTCGGAACGAACGAACGCTCGAACAGAACGATCCGGATGGGCCATGGTTTGATGGACTCGTCCTCGCCCGGCATTTCCAGTCGTTTCGGCAATAAATATCGATAAATGGCGAAAGTGGCAAAAACAAGCGAAAAACGGTGTATCTATGCAAACATCCGTGCATCCACATCCACGTCTAAGCAAACAATAATTGATGCGTCCGCATCCACGTCCCGTTCCATGGAAACAACTAATCCTAAAAACTAAACAAATCGACAGCAATATCGCCCGCGTGCACGGATAAAGGTGCGATGCGGCTCGTTCGACCCGCCATCGCTAGAACCGGTTTCAGATGTGAACAGCATATGCCAACAGTCGACCCACTGAACAGATGGCGCGCCAAGCAGCTAGCGCGCTGGACAGGCGGACTGGATGGCACGCTGAACAGCTGGGGCGATCGACAGGCGGACTGGACGGCACGCTGAACACCTGGGGCGATCGACAGGCGGACTGGACGGCAGGCTGAACAGCTAGCGCGATCGACAGGTGGACTGGACGGGACGCTGAACAGCTGGGGCTATTGACAGGCGGACTGGACGGCATGCTGAACAGCTAGCGCAATCGACAGGCGGACTGGACGGCAGGCTGAACAGCTAGCGCGATCGACAGGTGGACTGGACGGCACGCTGAACAGCTAGCGCGATCGACAGGCGGACTGGATGGCACGCTGAACAGCTGGGGCGATTGACAGGCGGACTGGACGGCACGCTGAACAGCTAGCGCGATCGACAGGCGGACTGGACGGCAGGCTGAACAGCTAGCTCGATCGACAGGCGGACTGGCTGGACGGCATGCCGAACAGCTAGCTCGATCGACAGGCGGACTGGCTGGACGGCACGCTGAACAGCTAGCGCAATCGACAGGCAGACTGGACGGCACGCTGGACAGCTGGGGCGATCGACAGGCAGACTGGACGGCACGCTGAACAGCTAGCACGATCGACAGGCGGACTGGACGGCACGCTGAACAGCTGGGGCGATCAACAGGCGGACTGGACGGCACCCTGAACAGCTAGCGCGATCGACAGGCGGACTGGCTGGACGGCCCGCTTTACAGCTAGCGCGATCGACAGGCGGACTGCATGGATGGCTGGCTGAACAGCTAGCTCGATCGACAGGCGGACTGGCTGGACGGCACGCTGAACAGCTAGCGCAATCGACAGGCAGACTGGACGGCACGCTGGACAGCTGGGGCGATCGACAGGCAGACTGGACGGCACGCTGAACAGCTAGCGCGATCGACAGGCGGACTGGACGGCACGCTGAACAGCTGGGGCGATCAACAGGCAGACTGGACGGCACCCTGAACAGCTAGCGCGATCGACAGGCGGACTGGCTGGACGGCACGCTGAACAGCTAGCGCGATCGACAGGCGGACTGGATGGATGGCTGGCTGAACAGCTAGCTCGATCGACAGGCGGACTGGCTGGACGGCACGCTGAACAGCTAGCGCGATCGACAGGCGGACTGGACGGCACGCTGAACAGCTGGGGCGATCGACAGGCAGACTGGACGGCACGCTGAACAGCTAGCGCGATCGACAGGCGGACTGGACGGCACGCTGAACAGCTGGGGCGATCAACAGGCGGACTGGACGGCACCCTGAACAGCTAGCGCGATCGACAGGCGGACTGGCTGGACGGCACGCTGAACAGCTAGCGCGATCGACAGGCGGACTGGATGGATGGCTGGCTGAACAGCTAGCTCGATCGACAGGCGGAATGGCTGGACGGCACGCTGAACAGCTAGCGCGATCGACAGGCGGACTGGATGGCACGCTGAACAGCTGGAGCGATCGACAGGCGGACTGGACGGCACGCTGAACATCTAGCGCGATCGACAGGCGGACTGGACGGCAGGCTGAACAGGTAGCTCGATCGACAGGCGGACTGGCTGGACGGCATGCTGAACAGCTAGCTCGATCGACAGGCGGACTGGCTGGACGGCACGCTGAACAGCTAGCGCGATCGACAGGCGGACTGGACGGCACGCTGGACAGCTGGGGCGATCGACAGGCAGACTGGACGGCACGCTGAACAGCTAGCGCGATCGACAGGTGGACTCGACGGCACGCTGACCAGCTGGGGCGCTGGACCGGCGGACTGGACGGCATGCTGAACAGCTAGCGCAATCGACAGGCGGACTGGACGACACGCTGAACAGCTAGCGCGATCGACAGGCGGACTGGATGGCACACTGAACAGCTAGGGCGATCGACAGGCGGACTGGACGGCATGCTGAACAGCTAGCGCGATCGACAGGCGGACTGGACGGCACGCTGGACAGCTGGGGCGATCGACAGGCGGACTGGACGGCATGCTGAACAGCTAGCGCGATCGACAGGCGGACTGGCTGGACGGCACGCTGAGTGGCTAGCGCGATCGACAGGTGGACTGGACAGTACACTGAACAGCTAGCCTGCGTCGACATGCAGACGAGTCACGGCTAGCCTGCATTGATACGCAGACGAGTCAACCTGCTGAACAGCTAGCCTGCGTTGACACATGGGCCCACTGAACAGCAGCTAGCATGCTCGACAGGTGGGCTGGATGGGGCGGGGGGTGGCCGAAGGCCGCTACGGGCGTCTAGTCCAACAACAACATGCTACTTTATCTTGCATACATGTATCTCCTACACCTGGGGCACTATCTGAGGGTATATGGGCCATTGACTATATCCTACATATCTTTAGCATTGCCCCCAGCATAAATCCAAGAATACCCGTATCCAGAATCGGGAAGAGGCGTTGACCCTCGATGTCGAGCCAGATGCGGGCACGCTCCCTGTCGTGACATAGACTCTGCACCAAGGGATCCTAGAGCCACATTTCTGCTAGGGTGCTAGCGTGAGGCGGGGCGAGCAGCCCTCTTACAGTGGGCTGATGCATTTCCGTCCTGTCATCGGGAGAAATGGAACAATTAGACTGCCGTCTTCGTATCAGCCGCTCTCTGGGCGTGAAGATCTGCTCGTTGACAATGAATTTCTGTAGACATTCATCAGGTTCCATTACCCATTGAAGGAGGGACTTTGGGAGTTTGGGTCCACTTGCGGAGAAAAATATTTGGGTCGACCTTGTGTTTTTCAACCTGTACATCACAGTCTCTAGGTGTATATGTAAGGCGTGTAAAATATTTAGCAAAATTCGAAGCCTTCTGAAAGTCAATTTTCTTTACCAATCAAGTCCATGGAAGGTGTGTTAAACAAAAAAAAAACAACTGAACTCTTAAATAAACCGACTAAACTCCCTCGTTGAACCTAGATGACCTGCACTGACAGAAAACGATGAGGCCAAAAGAGCCAGCCAGCCAAGTGTAAATCTTAGTATAGACTGGCACTCGCATCGCTGTGCTTGGCGTTTGAAGCGAAACTAGTTTGGTTTCATCATACATGGTGTCACAGACTTGCGGCACTTTTCTAATGTAACTGTATACTCATGTATAAGATCGAAAATTTTGCAAAAAAAAAACGCAAGAAAGCGAGAGGATGGGTTTGTGCGTTGTGCAAGAGTGCCTATAGAATATGGATGGGCGGTCATCGTTTACTGGTGGCCACAGTATCACTTCATCACTCAGTATGCCGTGACACAATGTGCGTCATGTGCATAGGGGGGAAATACAAGGCAACATGCACATAGGTATATGGTATGCTGGGAAAAAGTTCTGCATAAAGCTGAAGCACACGCACGTACAGAATATGGATACGTCGCAGGCGCTCACTGCATGTATTATAGGGCCGGCTATACACCCTATATGTATATACATAAATGTGTAGAGTGTGTGCCCCAAGGGCAAGAAGCAACTCATGATTTGCGTTACACATGGTCACAAATCAACCAGTAGTTTTGTATCAAGTCGTAATTTTAAGCCTTAGCGCTTTACACGCTCGCATTCACTTCCAGGCATTCCAGGCTGCGCCCTAAGGCCCGCCCTTTCGTTGTCTTTGCCTTCTCATTTCGAATGTTGTGGAAGAGCTGGCGTGCGCGCGTGGTGTATATAGCGGTAGCACACACACTGGACCGCTAATCCAGAGAGGTGGTTCAAATTCCCATCGCGCCATTCGCCAAGTTTTTCCTCAACCTTTCAATGCTTTCTCTGTATGAGTACAACGTCATTGTTGCTTTGCAAAACATGTTCCCCGTTTCTCTTTCCTCGAATCCCCCGGATTCCTTTCGAAATCTAGTGATCAGTAATGCCTGCCGTAGATGCTTTGCAAAATTAGCGGCACAACAAAAACATCATAATACACACTAACACTGCGGACTCATTTGGACTACGTTTCCGATTTTGCAGACAATCAGAGTTTGAATCTTGAGCAGATTTGGCATTGCGTTGTTGGATACTACAGTTGTCATCACGTCATCAACATCGCAGTTTGAATCATGTCTCAGCATTGCAGAAGCCGAAACTTCTGGTTAGGCTGAGAAGAATGGGAGCGCTAGCAGTCGCAAAGGGGCTTGTTGCGATCCGTTCGCCGCCTCCAAATCCCAGGCTTCGACTTGCACAAAGGAACTCCCTTGTTCTCTTGTCTGGGCAATGGCTAATCTAATGCCGTTGACGGTCGGTATTAATTATGTAGCAAAGCTAAAGCTAAAGGTCTACATTTTATAGTGGTGGTAACTGTGGTAACAAGCAGATCTCATCGTCTTCTTAGTTTTCGATGTGGGTAACTTGGAAAGGTGCATTTTGGTCTCTAAAAAATACTTTGATACAACACACGTGTTTCATAGAAAGTGGCCCTTTTTAAAACATTAAAATTTCTTTTTAAAATTGACTAGGAAAGCAAAAACGATTTGTGGAGATTATGAATGCTTTCTTGAGCTACCTATGTATATATGCAGCCATAAAACCAAGCACCTATTGTAAATCCTCCAATAGTGCCCCCGGGGCACTATTTTTTCAACCTCTCCTTACCCGGGGGCACTATTGGGGAGGGGGCACTATTGGAGGGGGGCTTCTATTATTTCAACCTAAAAATTTTGAATGGTAATACTAGTTTCGCTGTCAAAATTGCCGATTTTTTGGTGATTTTAATCACTTTTGCCACATTTAATGGTTGATTTACCATTAATAGTTGCTGAAACGTACTATTATTGGTTAGCAGTAGTGTGCATACACGATGTAAATGTACCTACCATTATATTTTTGCCCATAAAAGGCACATGGCACAACATACCCCTTACCCCCGGGGGCACTGGGGGCTATATTATTTAAACCTTGCCATACCCGGGGGCACTATTGGCGGGGGAGGCACTATTGGAGGGGGGGGGGGCTTCTATTGGAGGATTTACGGTATACTGTTTGCCATGAGTTACAAATTCTCATTTATCAGTTTGAATATTTGTTTTTTAATGTAATCCACACATATATGTGCGTCACTTCTAAAATTTGAAACTATACTTTGAGGATTTGCTGTGAAACCGTTGTTCTTTATCTTTTTTGACAAAAAAGCCTTTTAAAACAGTAAAAGTTGGCGCACTTTGCACAAGAACCATTTCATCGTGTTTCCAATTATAAGAATCAGTCGACTTTTGCGGGGAATCAAATGTTCTGGTACACGGAGGACCTGACTTTTCTGTTCTTCACTCCCGTTATTCTGCTGTACGCCATGGTACTCTATGCCATCTCAAAGAGACTGACTGAAGAGGCGTTCCAGGGCTGTTGTGCTCGCGGGAATACTGTGCTTTGCCCGCTTTTTTTTTTGGACAAATGTAGAGTGTTACGTATGCACCAGTTATGTAATTGTACACTTAAACTATATTAATCATACTAAATACTGCTTTATGCACAGAAAAACAACGCGCATTGTATGATCTTGTCTCGGCAGTTTGGCTCTAGACTATCGCCTACAATAGTACAACGTATAAGTACGTAGGTACATGTACCGTAAGCCCTATAATTAGCCCCCCGGGGGCTAATTTTTTCGTTCGAGCTCTAGGAGGGTGTATAATTATAGGGGGGGGGGCTAATTATAGGGGGGGGTCTTATAAACTGGAAGTGTCGAGGAGTGGGAAGATGTGTGGGCGAAAGGGCGCGTGGAGGCGATTTTTAAGGGAAAAAGGCGCTGTGCACACACGTTGGTACACTCTAACACACTCTCACACACTCTCACATACACATACGTGTACATACATACACATACGCGACCATACATACACGCAGACATGGAAACATGTGCCTTTTAGACGATGGTTCATTTAGGGAGGGGGTGTAATTATAGGGGGGGGGCTTATTAACTCAAAGTGGTCTTGGGAGGGTGTACTATTATTATAGGGGGGGGGGGGTAATTATAGGGGGGGCTAAGTATAGGGTTTACGGTATTATGCCTAATGCTCAGTTCGCTGCTCGCACAGCCCTCCAGAACCCGGTGTACAAACTGCTGATTCTTTTGGGAGTGACCGATATGTACGCGCTCCTCTACGCGACCGCTTACAGGTGAGCTTTCATTGGATTGTTCCGTAAATCCTCCAAAGAACGCCCCCCCCCCCATGACGGAAACGCCTAGGGCGTTCATTCAGCATTGGGCTTTTGTCATTACACGTCACGTCATTCATGGTTCATTGGGAATTTACGGTATACACTTGTGTTCTGCAGAGATGAAGGGATATCTGTGATGTATGCATACATTATGTAGGTGAGTTGAAGTTTATAGAGGTACGAGTCGTCTGGTGGGCGGAGGCCTATTAGGCCACGCCCTGTCGCACGCCCTCTCCCACCTCAGCGCCGCCTGCTTCTCCGCCTCCTATTGGATTCAAGCTGTCATAGCGATGAACAGGGAGGAGAGGCTTCTAAAATATATAGGTATCCTTTTCTATTTGGCTTTTACCTTTATGCGAGTCGAATAAAACCACCAAAAATGCCTCGCCTCACTGCGCTGAAGAATGTCTGCGGTGTGCTTTTACAGCGGCTACGCAAGAATTTGGAGCAGCAAATGGGTCGGAGCGGGGCTAACGGTATGCAGAGCAGAACATGCAAATGGGCGAGCGAGTGCGTACACTCAAAATAATTGACAATCCATACATTTCCTGCTTTAGTTCTTTGTCATACTGTGTATTGGCAGCTATCACGTTCCATACTACCTTCTGACGTCGATAGAGCAAGACTCTACGAAGCCTGACTTTCTGCAGTTGGTGATTAATGTCAGCGACACCAACGTGCTAAGGATTCTAATAGTTGAGACGGTCGCCTCACAGGCTGGAATCTGCATTATCTTGGTGTCGTACGCTGCAGCAATTGTCGGTCTAAGAGGATTTTTGGGATGGACGAAGAACAGGATTTGTTGTAATATGTAGGCATCAACCAATACACGCAATCAATTTAAAAATTGCGACGCTCACAGAAGAAACTTTAAGCAGCGGACGTGCACACATGCAATTCTTCTGACTAGTTTCCATATTTTCTGCAGTTGTGTAGTTTTCTAACATAGGTACCTAGGTATACTTCTTTGTACATTTCGTACGCGTTGTGATACATCAATGAAGCCTGCTATGGGTCATACAACCACAGGTATCAGCAAACCAAAGTATCCCCCAACACGCACCAAAATAGCATCGTCTACGTCGGTCCCCAGAGGACAGCGCGCTCATCCCTGACGCCGGTCAGCAAAAGCATGCGCGTCGAGGTCAAGATGTTGATTGCCGGTCTGACCATCACACTCAATCTACTACTGCTCAATGTCCTCTTCTACTTTCCAATCTACATCTCTGGGGAACCGTTGATCCGAGTGGTCGTGGTCGTCTACTTTGTAGCCAACCCAATAGTCTATCTAGTCATCGATTCCAATGTGAGAAAGGCGGTGAAGCAGACCATCGGATGTCAAGTGTGATAAAGAGTGTTGTTGACTGACGAAGGCATATGTAATTATCCGTTGCGAACGTACATACTAGGTTCTCTCTGTCTTCTTGACAGGATCTTGTGATTCTTTGTGCTTGTTACGGTCCAGTTTCAATTGAAGAGCTGTGGAAAAAAAGGCGATTTCAGTGCTGGGATTTGAACCCAGGTCTCAGGAAGACCGGCCCTGTGTGCTAACCACTACACCACACTCGCACGCCTCCTAGACCACAAATCACGCATGATAAGCCAAGAGAAACTGGTGTCAAACACCGTCCCCCTGGATGTAACAATTGAAGAGTTGTGCAAAAATGACATGCCTGCCTGCCTGGCATTCAATGCCTGCATTGTACATTGTACAGTAAATCCTCCAAAGAACGCCCCCCCCCCCTCCACAGAACGCCCCCCCCCCTCCAATAAACGCCCAGGGTAGAGGGTATGTTGAATTAATGAACGCCCACTCTCCAAGTACCGCCCAGGGGCGTGCTTTAGAACAGAGTTACCGTAAATCCTCCAATACAACCCCCCTCCAATAGTGCCCCCCCTCCAATCGGGCCCTCGGGTATGGCAAGGTTGAAATAATAGAGCCCCCCCCCCCCTCCAATAGTGCCCCCAGGGGTAAGGGGTATGTTGCGCATGCGACTATTATGGGCAAAAATATAGTGGTAGGTACATACAGTGTACACACTACTACTAACCAAAAAAGTGCGTTTCAGCAACTATTAACGGAAAATCAACCATTAAATATATGACAAAAGTGATCAAAATCACCGAAAAATCGCCAATTTTGACAGCGAAACTAGCATTACCTTTCAAAATTTTTAGGTTGAAATAATAGAAGCCCCCCTACAATAGTGCCCTCCCCTCCAATAGTGCCCCCGGGTAAGGAGAGGTTGAAAAAATAGTGCCCCGGGGGCACTATTGGAGGATTTACGGTATTCACTGATATGCTTGTCAAAACTGGTATTGTCATACAGTATGCTACGTTTGGGTCCTGTATATTGCCTGTACGCACTAGAATGGCTATTGTTTAGCCGCTGCAGAAGCGATTTGCATCAATAACCATAGAATTTTCAAGTTCAACGCACAATTATTGAGTCTGCTCAGCATTGTTGCAACGCCATTTAGTGGTTGAGTTTATGAACGCCCCCCTCCAATGAACGCCCCCCCCCCTCCAATGAACGCCCAGGGTAGAGGGTGGGTTGAAAAAATGAACGCCCAGGGCGTTCATTGGGGGATTTACGGTACATCAGATACAGTCAAACTTGAAACTTGAAACTTGAAACTGAAACTCGGCAGCCAACTCTCACGCAAGACATCGGATACTAGACGGTTGAATTGTTGCATAGGTAGGTGGTTGCAACAGTCTATGTACATAGGTTGAACTGAAAAGATGTATAGGTTGCTGAATTGGGTGAGATGGAGAAGTGCACAGGGAGCAGGTGTACGATTGCACTGCCTTTTTGTTGTCCTTAACCCTTCCGCTTTCAACTCGTCCACACAACTTCCTACGAAGGATGATTTGAAAGTACCTACCGTAAATCCTCCAATAGTGCCCCCGGGGCACTATTTTTTTAACCTCTCCTTACCCGGGGGCACTATTGGAGGGGGGGGGGCACTATTGGAGGGGGGGCTTCTATCATTTTAACCTAAAAATTTTGAATGGTAATGCTAGTTTCGCTGTCAAAATTGCCGATTTTTCGATGATTTTGATCACTTTTGCCACATTTAATGGTTGATTTACCGCTAATAGTTGCTGAAACGTACTATTATTGGTTAGTAGTAGTGTGTATACACGATATAAATGTACCTACCACTATATTTTTGCCCATAAAAGGCACATGGCACAACATACCCCTTACCCCCGGGGGCACTATTGGAGGGGGGGGGGGGCTCTATTATTTCAACCTTGCCGTACCCGGGGGCACTATTGGAGGGGGGGCACTATTGGAGGGGGGGGCTGTATTGGAGGATTTACGGTAGGTATCATGAGTCAACAAGCAACACTTTTAAGCGCGAGCACGCATTCCCCGCTGTGGTGATGTGATGCAAACCGGACGAGCGCGGTCAACTGCGCAACGCTTCAGTGCGTAGGATGGACCGCCTGCCTTATGGCTGTTGGAAAAAGTGTTCAATCATTGGTCCAAGCGAGACGCCGCGACGTCAACGCCGAATGTCGACATGCAGCCTCCAAGAATTTTGCTCGGCACGGGTGGTTAGTGAAATCTAGTGCAGTGCCTCGGTTTGCCTAACCAGTGCTCCCCGCGTTTAGACATTGGTTCCGCACGCAATTGGCGTTAACTAAAATACACCCGCAACACCCACACTTGCGGTTTTGGCTTAGGCTTCGCCTAGGCTTACGCTTAGGCTTTCGTTTAGGCTTAGGCTTAGGCTTTCGCTTAGGCTTTCGCTTAGGCTTAGGCTTTGCTTAGGCTTAGGCTTCGCTTAGGCTTAGGTTTAGGCTTTTGCTTTTGCTTGGGCTTAGGCTTAGGCTTAGGTTTTCGCTTAGGCTTAGGCTTAGACTTTCGCTTCGTCTTAGGCTTCGTTTAGGCTTAGGCTTAGGCTTTCGCTGAGGCTTAGGCTTAGGTTTTCGCAGTGTGGGTGTTGCGGGTGTTGCGGGTGTTTTATGTAACGCCACGCAATTGCATCCATTAGCCATTACACGCAGGGAAAATCTATCCGCGCGGGGCACGCGGGGCAGCCAATATGATACCTACTTGGGAGAGACAATTCGTCAGGCGCGGTAATTGGCATCGAAAAGGCACCAAATAATAAATGCAATTTGTGGTCGTCGTACAAGTAGTTATTTTTTTGTCAGTTTGAGAGGAGAGACGCGTTTCGTTTTCCCGCAAGTATGTCGCTCTTTCGTCGCAGTTCGACAGAGGAGAAAAGAGGAGAACCTGGTGGCGGAAGCGACGCTGACGCCTTGACACCGATCGCCCACTCACAGCCTGGCGCGACCGTTGTCTCCGTCTGTCTGTCTGTTTGTCTTGAAGCAAATCTGTCTAAAGTTTTTAATCCTTTAAATAGCACCTGTGCTGTGCTCTTGCAGAAACCTGAGCCTAAGCCTAAGCCTAAGCCTATGCCTAAGCCTAAGCCTACAATAATAAATCGAGACCGTGTCACTAGCATGTTGAGATGAGATCGGTGTTAATGGGAGAGGTTGACTGTTTGGGTCGGGTTCAGCCTTGTTGCGCGTGTAGTGGTCGTAGTCTTACGCTTTTGGTTACGCTTAGGCTTAGGATTAGGCTCAGGCGTTCGCTTAGGCTTAGGCTTAGGCTTACTTTGCGAATGCTCCTCAAGAACACCTACTGAATCGGTGGGCGGGCGGGTGGCTGACCCAAGACTAGACCCTCAAATTTGACGTGATACAGGGTGGCCCACGGATGATGGGCGCTCTTTGTTTTGCCGCCACAATTGCTACAGTGCATCGATCGAGCTGAAACTTGGAATATATGTTGAAAATACTTAAATTTAGATGTGTGCCAAGCGAAATTGCGTTTGGACAAGAAAACTTAAAGCTACACAGTCTCAAATACCTGATTATATACCCTCAAATTTGACGTGATACAAGGTGGCCCACGGATGATGGACGCTCTTTGTTTTGCCGCCACAATTGCTACAGTGCATCGATCGAGCTGAAACTTGGAATATATGTTGAAAATACTTAAATTTAGATGTGTGCCAAGCGAAATTGCGTTTGGACAAGAAAACTTAAAGCTACACAGTCTCAAATACCTGATTATATACCCTCAAATTTGACGTGATACAGGGTGGCCCACGGATGATGGACGCTCTTTGTTTTGCCGCCACAATTGCTACAGTGCATCGATCGAGCTGAAACTTGGAATATATGTTGAAAATACTTAAATTTAGATGTGTGCCAAGCGAAATTGCGTTTGGTCAAGAAAACTTAAAGCTACACAGTCTCAAAGTGTGCAGCCTGATTATAAAGGGAGATTACCGTAATTTTTAAGTACTGGAATTGTCAAGGAGATATCGTACGCTCACAAGTCCAACAATATAGAGGAACTGAAAGAGTCCATTGTGATGGCATTCGATAGCTTGGAAAGTGATTTGTGCACAAAAAATTTGCAGATCCGTCGTGGCACGCTGCGAAAAGTGCGAAGTGGCCGGCGGCAGACACTTTGAAAATCAGTGATCTGTTTGGGGTGAAATAAAATTGATTTTGTAAACCAAATGCAATTTCGCTTAGCACACATCTAAGTTTAGGTATTTCAAACATATATCCCAAGTTTCAGCTCGATTGAAGCACTGTAGCAGTTGTGGCGGGCTGGCGGCAAAGCAAAGAGCGTCCATTATCCGTGGGGTGCATGGCAGATGGAGTGCATGCTACATAGCATATGCGCGCATGCGTGCAGGTGTGTACGCGTGTCTGTCGGCGCGTGCGCGTGCGTGCGTGCGTGCGTGCGTGCGTGCGTGCGTGCGTGCGTGCGTGCGTGCGTGCGTGCGTGCGTGCGTGCGTGCGTGCGTGCGAGCGAGCGAGCGTGCGTGCGTGCGAGCGTGTGTGCCTGCATGCGTGTGCTCAATGTATAGTGCTGGCAATCACAGCTCGGAAGTTTACAGTACATGCATGCAATATTGCCTGACACTTGACAGCTTGGAGTAATTATTAAATTATTACCTTTATTATTAAATTATTAAATTAAATTATCAAATTAAGGAGTTATTAAATTACCTACCTATAACCTAAAGAATTTGCCCGATTACCTACCTACCTAGCAGAATGATCTAGCTTACCTAACCTAACCTACCTAAGGCCTTTTTGCGGCCAGTTTTACCTAACCTACCTACCTAAAAATCAAAAACGTCAAAATGGCCATCACTACAAGCAAGGCAATTTTGCGACTTTGCAGGCTGCGGGCCGTCCCTCGTGACGCCCGCAAGCCATTTACTGCGGTTTGTGAGCGCCACGAACGAAATCCCGTGCGTTTGGCCACTAGGTCCTCCCATATTATGCTGCTGCTGTGCGATTTCTATGTTGGTGCCTTTTCGATGCCAAATACTTCGCTTGACGAATTGTCTCCTCCAAGTAGGTATCAGATTAGCTGCCTCCCGCATATCTGCCCCGCGCTGCCCCGCGCCCCGCGCGGATAGATTTTCCCTACACAATCAATCAGTAAGGGAAACCTAAACTCAGTGTAACCAGTGTACCAGTGTACGGAGCCTAAGCCTAAGCCTAGCTTAGGCCTAAGCCTAGGCCTAGGCCTAAGCCTAAGCAAAATGCTAAGCCTGAGCCTAAGCCTAAGCTAAGCCTAAAACAAAGAAAATGGCTTGTACACTGAAACGTTTTGACTAGGACTAAGACTAAGTGTTTTAACTAAGAAAGGCCTCATCCTAAGCCTAAGCAAGGCCTAAGCCTAAGCAATGCATGAGCCTAAGCCTACGCGAGGCATGAGCCGAAGCCTAAGCAAAGCCTAAGCCTAAGCGAGGCGCAAGCCTAAGAAAATAGGTCCGTACACTGGTACACTACACTGGTACACTACACTGGTACACTGGCAATTCGCGTGTTTTTTTTTTATGAGAAATCGTGTGCAGCAACAAATTGATTAAAAAGTTTGTAGTGAATGGTGTGAAAGCCCAACTTCCATCCAGCCCAATTCACTGCATAGTGTTGCACACGGACAGGGCACACGAGCTGCTAAAGCTACCAAGAAAGTACAGCAATGGCAAAGGGCAGTGTACACAGTGATTCGCAAGTCTTATGATTCACCACATGAGCGCGAGCACAATCACGAATTTTTCCTGCAATTGAACCGGCCAACCGAGCAAGTGCAGTTAACCGCGGAACACTTCAGGCAACATGAACAGCTTGCCATACGACGTTTTGGAAGAGATTTTCAAGCACTTGCCTGATCGAGACGTCTTGGGCAGCTGCTATGACGTCAGCGCCGCGTTCCGACGTGCCGCCTCCAAGGAGTGCAGCCGATTCACTCGGCTCAGACTAAAAGCAGGATCGGAGTTTGGCCCGAGGTCGATCGATGCAGCATGAATAGCAATGACGTTGTCTTGTCAGCAGCACTTCCTTTTGGTCCTAACATTCGGCCACCGATTAGCACCACTGCTGAGCGCTCCCAACCCCACCCCTGCCATTGCCTCCACGCCCCCTCCTCCTATAGAAAAGTCGAGATGTATTAGACACTTTGCGATGCATGGTGCGTGCGTGCCTATCTACTTGCAAAGTCTCAACGTTTAGCATTGAAAGATTTCCCTTATCATGAGACATGCCATCAGTGTCATCTGCTAAGGCCAAGTCGGTCTACTGGGACAGATCTGTATGCATTAGCGTCTACTTGAATGAACAGTTTGTGGCATCGTTTGATATAGCCTGCCATAAAAGGGAACTACAAACCCTGCTAGGCAAAGTCGCCCCATTTGTTGAATCGATTGCAGTAACCCAGGTGAGTGTTTATTTCTAGCGCAAATGAATTGGTTGACCATTGTGGAAAAACCTGTTGTTTTTTTTTAGAATCCAAGCTGCAAAAGCAATCAGGAATGGTTGGGCCGTTGTCTGGGGATTGAGTTCTCCAAGGTCACCACGGTGCACATTTCTAGCGTCTTAAATGACAAGGGGTCATTGGATGCCTTTTGGGCAATATGAAGGCACGGACGATGCTCGAGATATCATGGAAACATTGTGAAAGATTGAAAGAATGTCTGAGAAACATTGAAGCACTCACGTTCAATACACTCTTGGAAAGACTTGACAGTCCTTCAGTGCTTATGGACAGCACACCTTCCGATGAAGCTTTTGGTATGGCGAGTTTGAACTGTGTACACATGTACTACTACCGATTTTTTTCAATATTCTAATTGAGTCATTATAACAGACGTTCCGCACCGTATCTGATTTCTGCTACTCATGCGCCATGCATAGCATTAACAAGCACAGCAACAATAGCGTTTTGAACCTATAACCTCAACGTTTTTGCAGGGCCGTACGTCGATAAAATCTGCTCGACATTTCCAAATATATCGCATTTGAAGCTGTCGTGCTGGAAAGAAGATAAAGACGAAGTCGCACAGACCTTCTCCAGAGACCGGTTCCCGTCCTGTGACGTTGAAATCATTCCCACCAGGGACATACCTACATTGGTCCATACCTATATCGACCATAAGATCTTCCCGGCGCCCGTTTGGGCGTTCTCAGAAGTAAACATAGAGTGAGACGCTGGCTCTTGCTGTATGTAACTTTCTATGGTACAGTTGCCCAGTTATTATGCCTTCTATTTGGTCTATAGGTACGTTCTAAAGTGATTTGCAAAAGCCAAATACCGTAAACCCTATAATTAGCCCCCCGGGGGCTAATTTTTTTGTTCGAGCTCTAGGAGGGTGTATAATTATAGGGGGGGGGATAATTATAGGGGGGCTTATAAACTGGAAGTGTCGATGAGTGGGAAGATGTGTGGGGAAAAAGGCGCGTGGAGGCGATTTTTAACGGAAAAAGGCGCTGTGCACACACGTTGGCACACTCTCTCACACAGTCTCACATACACATACACGTACGTGTACATACACACACATACGCGACCATACATAACTGGTCGCGTATGTGTGTGTATGTGTGTACAGACCACCCAGTCAATGGAAACGTGTGCCTTTCAATGGTACCAGGGGGGGGGGGGGCTTATTAACTCAAAGTGGTCTTGGGAGGGTGTATTATTAGAGGGGGGAGGGCTAATTATATGTCGTGGGGGCTAAGTATAGGGTTTACGGTAAGGAAATAAAAAAACTTGTTTGAGCACCCATCTTTGCCATCGCTTTTTATGTCAATTCGGTGCCACAGCGATGCCAATGCGAAATAATGTATATGCGACAGTGAATCACGTCTACGGATCGAAATCGTGTACTGCTGCAACTTGCTGCCAGTTGACCATCTGCAGAAGTAATAATTTTCGGCGCGGACGCCGCTACAGGAGCTGTGTCGTCAGCGCCGCCGTCGAC
The DNA here is from genome assembly GCA_030248085.1 of Paralinhomoeus sp. GSCO2_6. NCBI lineage: Eukaryota > Metazoa > Nematoda > Chromadorea > Monhysterida > Linhomoeidae > Paralinhomoeus > Paralinhomoeus sp. GSCO2_6. The sequence continues at coordinate 45,153 of JASAMY010003820.1, forward strand.
ACCGTTGCCGCTGCTGCCGACGCTTTCGCTGACGCTGCCGCTTTTGCCGACGCTTACAGAAAATGTAGGACAATGCCGTCGTGCCCGTCCACCTTGACGTATGCAATGCAATGGCGGAGCAGATTTTCCGGCCGCCGTGTCTTTAGAGACGTGCAGCCATGCCGCCGCCGTTTTTTTTTTGATTTTTGATAGAAGAGCAGTCGTCAATTATCCAAGAGGCGGCGCCGCCTCCACCTGTTGAATACGACGCATCGTAAACTCTTCCTTGTTTTCAATTTCGGCTAATGTCCTAGTCGCTTTACCCTTAGGCGAATACCGACAAATTCTTTGAGGGTGACGGCTATAGTAAAGCGTGACTACGGTAGCGCGCGCGTTCAACACGAGTTCAATGAAGACCGATGAGGACCGGAACAAATGTTCAAAGTTCCCAACATCGTCGGTCTCGGTTTTTTTTTTTTTTTTTTTTTTTTTGTTCGGTCTCGGTCTCGGTTATTCTTCGCATCGGTCTTCGCTGTTTGCCATGGGAAGACCGAGACCGAGACCGAGACCGAGACCGAGACCGATGGGAAGACCGTTAATTGTGAATCAGCCTTTATTGTATATCTTCCAGACGTGTGCACTGAATGGAGGTACCGTAAACCCTATAATTAGGCCCCCCCCCTATAATTACCCCCCCCTATAATAATACACCCTCCCAAGACCACTTTGAGTTAATAAGCCCCCCCCCCTATAATTACACCCCCTCCCTAAATGGACCATCGTCTAAAACGCACATGTTTCCATGTCTGGGTGTATGTATGGTCGCGTATGTGTATGTATGTACAGGGAAAAGACACACAGAGCAGCCGAACGGAGCACCCCGCAGCAGCACGCGAAGACCACCACCCAACCAGCGGCGCGGCAAACCGCGAGCACAGACGAGACCCACGAAACCACAAGAACGCCAACCCGCCAAAAGCAAGACCCCAAACCCACGCCACGTATGTGCATGTGAGACTGTGTGAGAGTGTGTTAGAGTGTACCAACGTGTGTACACAGCGCCTTTTTTCCCTTAAAAATCGCCTCCACGCGCCTTTTGGCCACACATCTTCCCACTCAGCGACACTTCCAGTTTATAAGCCCCCCTATAATTACACCCCCCCCCTATAATTATACACTCTCCTAGAGCTCGAACGACAAAATTAGCCCCGGGGGGGGGCCAATATTAGGTTTTACTGGAATTGTAGGGCGCTGCTAATTATGGGGGTGGGCTTTCGAATTGAAAACGTCTATGCGAGTAGCTTGTAGTCAAACTTGAACAACCTGTGTGATCAGGAGCTCGTCACCTGTGTGTGGTACGAATGCGTCGCAACCTTCGTGCAGGTGACGATGGCAACAAGGTCTGCTTAACTTTCCCGAATGTCTCCCACTTAAGAGTCATCTTCTGAAAGAACCATACATCGGGCTGAAGGGGTTGACACTTTTTTCATCTGATCTCACGGATTTTCTCGATAATTTTTCTGATGAGTCCTCGTGTCTAATGATTCACTTTTTATAATTAGACGATATGTCAAATCTGCACCATTTGGGCGGTAAAATTTCGTCAAATTTATGCATGTTAGTGTGATTTGCATATAAACGGCTTTGGGTAGCAGGCACAAAACAATCCCTCCTGGGGTAACTTTAGGCGCTGATTCCGAAAATCATATTCATTTTTTTGAAAAATCATTTTGGTGTTGATTTTTCGCATTTTTAAATTCTGAAACATTTTTTTCTCGAAAAAAATGCATTAGGCCCAGAAAATTTTTTGCATTCATTGGATAGCCCACAGCTCCTGCTATGCTGGAAAAAATATGCCTACTTCAAAAGCTTGGACCTAAAGGCCAAAATCTTGACTTATTTTCCTTTTCCTTCAAAATGTGCATTTTCAATACGGATTTTCTCATGCATCTGTTAATGAAATGTGACAATATAATGATATTTGGAATCACCCATTCATACTGAACGCATAGACATGTAATTCGATATGGTTTGAAAACCATCAGCTTTTCTGGAAAGCCATCAGTTTTTCTGTATTTTGCCACTGAAAAGTAGTGGTTATAAATCACAAAAATGAACACTTCCAAACCATGTCGAATTGCATGTCCATGTGTTCAGTATGAATGGGTGATTCCAAATATCATTATATTGTTGCATTTAATTAAGAGACACATGAGAAAACGCGTATTGAAAATGCACATTTTGAAGGAAAATGAAAATAAGTCAAGATTTCGGCCTTTTGGTCCAAGCTTTTGAAGTAGGCATATTTTTTCCAACACAGCAGGAGCTGTGGGCTATCCAAAGAATGCAAAAAATTTTCTGGGCCTAATGCATTTTTTTCGAGAAAAAAATGTTTCAAAATTTAAAATTGCGAAAAATCAACACCAAAATAATTTTTCGAAAAAATGAACATGATTTTCGGAATCAGCGCCTAAAGTTACCCCAGGAGGGATTGTTTTGTGCCTGCTTCCCAAAGCTGTTCATATGCAAATCGCACTTACATGCATAAATTTGACGAAATTTTACCGCCCAAATGATGCAGATTTGACATATCGTCTAATTATAAAAAGTGAATCATTAGACATGAGGACTCATCAGAAAAATTATCGAGAAAATCCGTGAGATCAGATGAAAAAAAGTGTCAACGCATTCTGCTGGATATACAGAAGATGACTCTTAACGCTGACGTGCTGGGAAGATGACAAGAGCGAGGTGGCACAGATCTTCTCTATAGACGGCTTCCCTTCCTGCAGCATTAATATCATTGAACGGACATATCTTGATCGAGACAGGGACGACGGCGCAATCGTTCGGATGAACGCACCGTCGCTACGGCGGTCAGCCCAAGCCATTTCATCGCTCGATTTTGATTTGATCGATCACCGTTTGATCCGTGACGTTTGAGTAGAGTTAAAAAAAGCGGGGACCATAATCCAAGTTGGCAGTTTTTTCTGGCAGACTGGCTACTTACTGGCTAGCATGCGTCAACTAATGTGCAGTTCACCAGCTGCTCTTTCGCGTGCAGTGGGACTGCCGGTTCGCTGGCGATTCACAGCGCCTCACCTAACCAGTACCTAACCACTACACTCATATTCTGACTGCACGCAGGAACCTCAGTCGGGCTTCGGTGCTTCCATCGAACCCGACGTGAAGAAGCGGTTGACTAGTCTGCTCACAGCTCAGTGGTAGTATGCCAGGTGCGTCGGAACAACTTCCACTGCTGTCAGAACAACGTCCACTGCTGTCGAAACAACTTCCAGTGTTGTCGGAACAAATTCTAATCTTGTCAGAACAACTTCCCGTGTCGGAACAACTTCCACTATAGCGCGCAGAGGGGCTAGTTAGATGGGCAGCAGCTACTAAAAACAATTGTTGAGGCCGAGTACGCTGCGTCCGAAACCTACGATAAGGGCAAGCGTCGCAAGAATAATAAGGCAATGTAAAACAAATCGTTTTTTGGTAAGTCTACAAACCACACAACTCATATACCTGCTCTTCAATATGAGGTACATCGATTAACAACAAATATTTTACATCTATTGAAGGTTGACTCAACAAAATATATAGGCTTACACGACTCCGACTCACGACTATGACCTACGACTAGGACTGCAACTTTTTTTTTGATAATAAGAAACGACGGCAACGTATTGAAACACGTGTTTCCTTTAACCATTTAAAGAAAAACGTGCCTAACTCTAATTTGTTCGTCGCCGCACGCCAACGCGTCGAGTAATCCTCATTGAAGGAAGTGATCGCAATGAGGGATGCGAGGAAAGCGTACACACCATGTTGTCCCCAGACATCCGTCCGTGTGGCTCTCGCAGCCTGGCTGACGCTGTCTGTTCAGCTTTCTAGATTGTCCCACGACAGCTCGAGATCTACATAGTTTCGTCAACGAATTTAAACTGCCCACGAAAGCGCCCAACGATCCCTCGTCGTTGTCGACGCCGCATGCTTTGAAACTGGTGACGGTGGAGAACTCGATTTCCCGCAAACAACTCAGCCAGTCTTTGTCCAATGCGTAGTATGAACTCTAAAAAACAATGTAGTGACAAAGATGCGATCCTCATCTCATATTATGCAACGCCACTGCGTCAAACACTGACTCTTGAAAGAACTATCGCTTCAACGAAAGGCGCCACGTTCCTCAAAAGCCTTCGCAGTTCCAAGGCGCACTCTCTTTCAAAAGTGGCCGCAAACCGGGCATTCAAGCAAACTTCCAAAGAGGGCCGCCACCTCGCCGCGGGAGACTCGAATTTTGGCCCAGCGTTGACGCTCAAAGGAGTGAATTGGCTGCACTGCACGGAGGCGGCATGCCGAAACGCCGCGTTGACGTCATAGCAGCTGCCCAACACCTCTCGCATCGGCAGATGCTTGAAAATTTCTTTCCAAGCGTAGTGTGGCAAGCAGTTCATTTTAGGCGAAGCGTGATGCTTCCTTGTTTGGCTAGTCGCATGGGATGGCGATCGTGCGTTGCTCGTGGAGGCACGAGACTTGCGAATCATCCACCAAGGCAAGCTGCGTGGGCGTGTGGGTTAGCCGAACGTTGCTTTGTCAAGCGCGCAGAGCGGCGACAAGCGAATGACAACAGCAGCATTGAGAAATGACCGCAGTGGCACTGTATTACGCTGCATAAAAGCGTAAACGAAATACCGTAAATCCAATCATTAGTGCTGCGCTACAGTCCTATGTACGGCGTAAGGCGCTGTAGGACCAACTATGAAAGAGTCAGAAAGCGCATTGTGTGACGTGGTGACATGTGGAAACGGCAGAAGACAAAGGACAGAGCATTGTGGCGCGGCCTTTAGAGAGAATATGACTGTAAGATTCCCACTTGAGAAGTTGTTAGCTTTTAGCTACAGTAGCTACATATGCATTGCGTGACCAATGCATATCGTGATTGATGCTGCATGACCGTGATTCGCATCCGAAAAACTTTGTGTATGCAAAGAAAAGCATTCTGAACGGAAAATTTCTCCTGGTATTCTGGAATCCGCATCGTGATTCTCAGTTGCACGCTGTCTCACCCACGCAAATTCAGTCGATGCCTCGATAACGGAATCTCGAATTTCAATGAGAATTCTCTGATTGACATTCAAATCGGTTTGCCGTGTGTTTACGGAACCGCTTGCATTATTCAGTATCAGGATTCCTTAGCAGCTCGGACTTCTCGCTTTCTGAAAGCTCCACCCTACCCAGACTGTTGAAGTCCAGAAGAACGCAACACAAGAGACGACGAAAAATGACGACGCTGTCGCTTTCATGCTTTCTGCTCGTCATCGCGCTCATCGGCACAACCGAACAAGGTTTGCATTGCATTGCGTGGAAGTGACTGATTTAGAGGTCAACTCCTGATTGAGAGCGAGCA